>VDFB02286989.1:0-48761 GCA_007258455.2 Sequoia sempervirens
ATCATTTAGTTTTCCCTAATTTGACTATTTTAACTAGTGGTTTGGAGACTTGGATGGGTACTGTTACTAAGTGTTATGCTACTATCTAGCTATCACACACTGTTGGTTGTCTGACTGTCTCAAGCAATACTTTAGTCTTCCTAAGTGACTGATTTGTTGTTGCATGGATGATGCAGGCGATGTCTAAGGGTTCAAGGTCCCTGTAAAAACCTGGTTTTATTAGGTTTTTAGTTCCCTTCAAAACTATTTTTTCCAACTTGGTTTTGCTACTAGTTTGGGTTGTCTTGTTGATCCTTTGAAGTGTTGTTGTTTTGCTACCGGATGTTCATTTCTTTTTCTTTTGGTAGCATGATCATCCATGTTTAGGTTTCAGGTCCCTTTAAAACCTGTTTGTAAATGGTTTTGAGTCCATTCAAAACCAACTTTTCCCATATAATCAAAACAATTATTGCTTATATGTAAATGTTTCTTTACATAATTGTTTTTTTTACCCAATTGCTATTTTTCACTCAATGTAATTTTCATCAAATGAAAATTAAAAATATAAAACAATTAACTTATAGGCTACATATAGTGGAAAAGATCTATATTTTTCAAATTTTACTATATTTCATTATTTAGCACTTATTATTAATTGCTTAATACAATCACATGCAACTAAAACTTGCAACATATTACATCTATACCCACCCATACACAAACAAAACTCTTTAACATATTAACATACATATAATTTTTCTATTAGTGTAATCCTTGAACCTTCTTTAGGTGCAAGTGCTAGTGAGATGGATTATCATCTTATATTTCCATTCAAAATAGTTATATGGTGTTAAAACATGAAGTGTAGATGCATCTGTGAGTGCAGAAAATTAGAATGCAATGTGAAAAGAAAAGTGCGAAAAAGATGACACACAAGACACCCCCCTTTCCATTAGTCTCAAAAATAACCCCCTAAAGATTACAAAGTTGACACTTTATGATTAGTGCAATTACAAGGCTTTTACCAAATTACAATGCTTTCTAGGCCTTTAATGGCTAAAATTACAATTTTTGATATAAAATAAATCAAATACAAAATCTAGAAAAAGCAACCTTGTAGTTGAGTATTAATCTTCATTACCTTTCCACTGCCTATTCGTTTTTGAAAGATGAAGCTATAAAGAAAAAATTATGGCTTGTTGAAGAAAAACATGTACCAACTTCAACTTGCAATATTTGAAAAAATTGAAGAAATTTTTTATCAAGACCCTCATGGATGGAAAGTGCTCATTTTAATTTTTGTCAAGTATTTGTTTGAGAAAATTCCACATCTGAGGAAAAAGTTGTGCACTTTTGAAAAAAATGTCGAATTTTCCTTTACAAGAATGAATATTCTTGCAAAAACATCTTGCTTCTAACTTTATTTCTGCAACGTTTATTGTGAATATGCAAAAATTAAAATAAACCCAAATAGGTTTTTGACCTTGCAAATAAAACCTAGAAAGAGTTTTCTTTTCTAGCAAGAAAAATATTTTTTTCTAATGCAAATTTAACCTTCAACCTGTAAGAAAATAGTAAACCTACAATATTCTAACAATTTTTGCAGAATTTTCCCATCATCTAAAAGAACAATAGATAGCCAAAACAAATTTCACTATTATGAACAAAACCCAAAAAGCATTTTTCTATTTTATGAGAAGAAGATTATAATTTGATGCAAAAATGAAAATGACTCCAATAAAAACATCAAACATCAAATTTCAAAATTTGATTTGTTACTATGTCCTCCAAGCTCTGATTTTGGTGAAAAAAATCAATCTTGACTTTTTTAGATCTTTTGGACACGTTGGAAAGGATGAAAATGCCTCCAATATTACCAAAAAGTTGCAATCACCTAGATCTCACGAGAACACAAATATATGCAAAATAGAGTATACATATACTTATTTTTCCTTCAACTATTTTGATTCTTCAGATCATTCAAGGATGTAAAAGAAGAGCATACTAGGTTTTTGAGAAAAATATTAGCTATCTATTAGTCTCAATCCTTTAAAAAATCAAAAAATACAATGAGCTATACTAAAGATAGATGCTTTGATACCATGTTATATTCTTTGAGAAGCAAAAAGATCCAGGTTCTGATGTTGGTGATAGATCACATTCACTCTAGTCAAAAAATGATTGAATATTAGAATAGTGGAATGAAGAGAAATTTGAGAATACTCTCGATACTCTCATCAAGCTATCACTGAACTTGTGAAGGTGAGAGTAGTGTTTGTATATATAGAAAAAAGAAGGAATATAAATCCAAGAGGTGCATTAACTCCTACCCATAAAAGGTGGTAGGTTTTACCTACTTGGTAAATGCCAAAACATGTGGCATAATCTCCTCAGGTGAAGAAAACAAGATAAGTTATGAGGTGTGGTAGATAAAGCCAAAAGAGGGTGAGAAACCCAACTACCACATAACCTACTCTGGTAAGGACAAAATAGTGATTACGAGAGGTGGCACAATAAGCCAAAAGAGGGTGTGTAGTTCTCAACTACCCATGTGTGGCAGAGAGTGACACATGCAGCCAATGTATTTCATCACGTGTCCTTATATTAACCACACTTGATAAACCTAAGAATCTTAAATAATATGTGTAGGAAAAATGAAATACCCTAACATAAGGAAAATACAAAAATTACACTAATATATTGCATATGTAGTTATGGTTTCTAATCTATGTTTTATGTAACTATACAAGTGGGTGAGCAATCATTTCTAGGATCCAATTTCTCTATACAATTTTTGTTGTTTTCCATCCATTCAAGTGGAACAAGGATGAAAAACTAATGAAGAAAATAACTATTTGAAAACACACTCTAATGAGGTGTTCGATGTTGAGTTTTGATTGAGAATATTTAATTTTTACCTATAATGCATTTTTCATTTTGAGAAAGGGTCTCTTGTTTACTCAAAAAATTTAGTTTTCAAATTTCCTTATTTAAAAGTGTTACTAATTTTATATATTGGATGAAAAATACCAATATCTGAGCCGAGATTACATTAAAATAATGCATTTTAAACGAGATTACTTTAAGATAGTGCATCTTAAAGGATATTAATTTAAAATAATTCATTTTAAATTAAATTGATTCAATAATTACTTTACTCGCAATTTTTTTCACTTCACATGTCTAATTAGTATGGTAACTCAATCACTTAATCAGGTTAGATACAATTATATAATCCATAAAATAATTGTTCATTAGCAATCAAATATGATATTATGTGACTCACATTTTTATTATAAATGACCTAGATGAATGCATGATAATTAGTAATTCATATCATTTCTAAAATAAAAAGACCTAATATTAAACTATTTTTAAATCATGAAACCTAGACCTATCAAATTATTCATTAAGTCAATTTACTCTATGAGTGATTTCATTACCAAATTTAATTGATAGTCACCAAATAATTTGGATTAATATTTCATACTCTACACTCACAATAAAATCAAATCCATATATAACTCTTGATTTAGTACATTCAAATCATAACAAACATGTAATCTAGTCTAAACTATGTAATGAATTGTAATCTAAGCCCAACATGTAAATACATTTTTTAGCTTCATAAATTAACTCAACATAGGTCATTTTATTTAGGTTCTTGACTATTCCTTTATCTACTTATAAATTTTTGACAAGTTCATTATGGAATGACATCTTAAATATCGTAAACAATGATAACTTCATATTTCAAAATCTAGGGCTCCAAAAAAATTCTAGTTAGAGAGATTTAAAATATTCTAGGTCAAATCTTAAAGATTTGAACAATGTTTTTAGGTGGGATAAATCCTTATAGAGTAGTTGTGATGTCAAATCCAACCATTAATAATATCCTAGGTTGTGTAGGGAGGTAGCTCAGAGAGAGAATCACCAAAGTTAGGAATATTATAGTTTTAGGGTTAGGGATACCTCAAGTATCATGCCACAAGTTAGGGGTTAGAGTTTATGGGTATATCATATTAGGTACCCAAGTAAGAATATATCTAAAACCACAATCTTGATGAGGTTATTTAGTGTAAAATGTTAGGAATCAAATTTTGGGGGTGCCATAGAAAAGATACATGAGTAAGGGAAATTCCAAAGCTTTAGTTTTAAGGGTAACTTAATATAATTTTTGGGGAGTTAGGGTTTGGAAAAAAGGAAAGATAGTAGAGGAAGACATGAAAATTTGACAAAAATAAGGGAAAGAGAAATATTTGAGAGTGTGGCATAAAGGTAATGCAAATTCCAAAATTTTGATAAAGGTGAGGAAAAAAGTAGGCAATGGTCAAAAAGTATGATGGGATGGAGAACTTTGAAATCTTAACAAAATGAGGGAATGGAAGAAGGGAAGGGGTGAAAGGTATTTCAATAAGATGAAGAGTGGGGGATAGGTTAGAATATAAGTCAAGGATCAAGGCATTAGGGGGATCAAGGATTAAAGGTAAGGCATATTAGATACCTATATGTAAGGGTAACTCAGAACTCTAACACCAACACTGTGGTATATTAGGAAGTTGGGGTTTGGGAGAAAGGTGTGCCAGGGAGAAGTTTGACATACTTGGATTTTAATTTTCCATCATCCCCTACTACTACATAAGGACTAAGGCATATTTTTTTATGGATAAACATACTTGAATTTTAATTTTCAATCATCCCCTACTACTTTTAGTTAGCCCCTTATTGTAAATCTACACTACTTGACTAATATAAATATAAAACTTGAAGTAAACTATTCTTAAGATTTTATAGAGACTAAGATGTTTATTTATGTTTTTAAGTCTAATTTATCATGTATAAGTTCTCATTCAATCATGTAGGAATTTTTTAATAACAATGCAAATCAAATAATAGAAAATAAGTAATTTCCCTCCAAGAATATATTTTATTTTTGGAAAGAAGTTAATAAAATTTATCAAAGAAAATGGAAGAACTCACCACTAGAGTTGAAAACCTCTCCTCCATTGGGTCCATGTTGCACTTTATGAAGGAAAAATCAATTGGATTAATCTTTAGCATATCAAGAATCTATATCATGTTATTAACAAAATTTTTGGAAGGATGAATGTTGACACTTCCTCTCCTATTTATTAAGAATTCAAATAATTTGAGTTTGTAATGTAATTAAGTTATGTATTTTTAGTGGCTTAAATGATAATGTAATTTTCAATGTAATTTTATTTTATTTTTTCAACAACCTCTGGTAGCGTCAATTCTTGAAACTCTATAATTAACTTCTAACTTTATTCAATAAAATAATCTTCCATATCCTTTATCATTAAATGATGAATTTTTTTTTGGAGAAATTAAATATTGTGACTCATTAGTGTGATGCCAACCACCCATTTTATTTATTTAAATTATTCATAAAAATAATTTTCATAAAAAAAATTGATATGTCAAAAAAGTCTCCAAAGTGGAATTTTTTTACATCATCCATTATTAATTGGATTGCATTTTGCTTTTGTTTATTAAGGTTGAGAGCATCATTATATTATAACTTTTCTATTTGAAGTTAGTAGACAACCTATTATCATATCTATAATATCGAGTAATTAATTGTGTCTTGTAATCCCAAGGATTGTAGAGTACGTATAAGACTTCTCTAGATAAGAATCAAATAATGAGGGTTATTTGCTCTATCAAATTTACTTAGATCATGACCTTTAATAATATCTTACTGATACAACTATCAAAATGTTATATGCAATATCACTTAATTATTTTAATAAAAACTAGCATTGAATCCATATACATCAAGACACAATCATACATTAGAATGATTCTTAATAATATAACAACTGTGAGAGACAATAAGAACCCACTAAATTTATTTGTTGCTGATAAATTAATAAATAAAATAAATACGATAAATAAATATATTTTTTCTTAATCGAACAAATTTAACAATAAACCAACGATGACTTTGAAAATGCCATGATATTTTATGGTCTAAAATTAAAGTCAAATAAATGCTTATGAAAATTTTTTGTTTAAAAATAGTTAAAAAATTCAAATGTGTGTTAGAGCTAAAGTAGTCTATATACTATTCATACGCATAATGATTTTTGACGTACGAATTCACTTAAATTGACGGTCAAAACTAGATTGGATTTTTCTTGTTGACATGAATCCCAAACAACAAAAATATATTGTTCATGTCTGATCTGGTTGTCACAAAGTGAAGATAATGTTTTATTTTTTATCATAAACTAACGTGAACAAGCACTCGATTATCCACCCATATGAGACATACATCCATCCATATAGGACAAGCACTTGATTATCCATCTGGTATATTTATCTATCCGAATGGGATAGGCATCTATGCATATAGGATAGACCAACCATACAAGCTTTAGCTAGAGACTTAGACTCATTGGTACAATCCAACTCTTGAGTCACTCACTATAGGCTACACTTATCTTATGGAAGTGCACTAAAGTCATGTCTAGAAAAATTATATATATACAACTAATAGCTTGATTCCCACCTTGGAATTCAACCTAAAGCCTCAAGGAGTCAAGAAAATCCAACAATTTTTTCTTATGAGTACACAATGAATGTTATTTATCTCATATTTACTTTAGATGTTTAATTTTAAGTTTAATTGAGTAATAAATTTATGCATTAAGTTGAGAGAAATATTTATTTAATCTTTAGAGTAAGTTGGGAATCAAATATTTAGAAAATCTCTAAGCTCACTCCTGAAAATAAGTTCATTCATTAGACTATATACATACCCAATTTTAAATAGGAACAAGTTGTATTTTGTTATATTTTTTGAGAAGAAAACAATTGAGCAAGGATCTGATGTTGGTTTTAGATCACATGCACTCCAGATTAAAAAATAATTGAATATCAAAATAGTGGAATAGAGAAATAAATCTAAAAGAGAGAAATTAGAGACAAAGTAAGAGAAATTTAAAAATACTCTCGATACTCTCACTAAGCTATCACCAAACTAGTGAAGGTAGGAGTAGAGTGTTGTATATATAGAAAAAATACACGTATACATCTAAGAGGTGCATTAACTCCTACTACTCATAAAAGGTGGGAGGTTTTATCTACTTGGTAAATGCTATAATATGTGGCATAACCTCCTTAGGTGAAGACAAAAGAGAAGTTATGAGAGGTGGCACATAAATCCAAAATAGGGTGAGAAACTCAACTACCCCATAAGCTACTTAGGTAAGGACAAAATAGTGGTTATGAGAGATGACACAATAAGGCAAAAGAGGGTGTGTAACTCAAATACCCATGTGTGGGAGAGAGTGACACATGTAGCTGATGTATTTCACCATGTGTCCTCATATTAACCACACCTAATAAACCTAATAAATCATAAATAATATCAAAGGGCACACAATCTACTAAGAGGGAGGTGAATCAGTAAATCTAAAAAAATCAAAATTCTCAAATACAACAGTAATTACTAGATCATGCAACTTGAAAATTTTCTATTGTTATCAGAACATATGATTCCTCATAGCAAACCCCACATAAACAAACAAAACGTAAATGTATAAAACACACAAGCTCGGACACCAAATATACGTGGAAAACCCAAGATGGGAAAAACCATAGTGAGAATAGCTACTTGGATCTACTACCCAAATCCAACCTCACAATGCAAAAAAATACAAGTGAATTTTACATATTGAAGTACATACCAACCTATCGGAGACAATAATCACCTATTATTATTGTAGGAACCAACTTACTAGAGACACCAATCTCCAAATGAAACAATACAATAGGTAGAACTCTAGTCCTACTAGAATACAATAATAAATCTTGTGGATCACATAGATTTTCTAGAGTCATTGTTGACACTCTTCCTCACTGAAAATGATCTTTTGATATTAGCACACTCTCTTTACTTCACACTTTCTCTTCATACAAGTTTTCTTCACATTGGTGTAATTATGCTTCACATTCATACACTCACAATCCACATCACATGCATCTGAACATTTGAAATATATATGTGACAATACATTAACACTATTCCATGTCAACTAGAGATCTATAAATAACTAGCACGACATAAGGTGGAACCAAATTCAAGTTACATGAAATGTGTAGTAGGTTTGTCCAAAAAAAATTCTTTCTGCCAAAAGAACATGATGTGGTATGCTACAAAAAGAACCTTAACCAGGTCCTATCCTAACACGACATGTAAGATTTAAATTCCACATGCTACTAGCTATTACCACACATGCCTTGAACTTCAACTGGTTGAAAAACATGAACAAAGATCCTTCTGTCACTTCAAACTTCTTGCACACTAAAAACATCCTCCAGAAACTCAGGAATATGATAGAACTAGTGTAGGCATACTCTTATTCCAATCTACAGAGAAAAATCGTATTTCTGAAAGAAATGCTAACCACATGTGCATTTCTAGAGAAATCTCTTTGCCCAAAAGATATCCTTGTGCAAAATTCTAGACCACCACAGTCATAGTGACTAAATACTCTCAATAAAACTAATAGTGATATGATTGATGAGACAACTTCCTCATGACAGTAAAATTACCAACATAGATAGGTATGCAACCATATTGAAACACTAACATACAACATGCATATACGAAAAGGGAGTATAATGATAATTCTAGTACTCATACAATACTTTTTATCTTTGAAATCAACCTCGTATTGCATCACTAAGAACCTTTGACATCAATGACAACCTTGATGTTCAACAATCTCCCTCTTTTTCATTGATGACAAACATAAAAATGCTAGGCCACCAAAAAGAAATGCTAGGTAACCAAACCAACTGGAAACACACAAAGATGTTTACTCCCCCTTATAATGATTTCTTATCAGTAGAATTAAATTGCTGGGAAAATTTCTCTCAAACTTGCAATTATATGTAGTTTATTGTTGATAGGATATATATATATATATATATATATATATATATATTTCTTAGTTACATCGATAGGTGTATACAATGGCAGTGAAGAGAAAAATGTGAGTGTGTTAACCTTTTCAGGAAACTTCTAAAAGGGCTGACATACATTAAATAAATGATATATTGTAAATCTAGATCATTAATTATTAGGTTTTAGATCTAATGGTGGATTTTTTTTTGGCATGTCTTGCCCTAGAATGTAACTATTTTATGAGGGCGTTGTATTATGACTGTGGTACATAGAGATGGTAATGTTTATTGAGAGTCTGATAGTGGTCGTGCTGTATCTTGATCTCTGAGTGGTGATACTCCTATGAGAAGCTTGATTTGCAAGAATATTGTAATCTTTATGATTTACTGAAGAATATATTGGATGGATTTTGGATTGTGGGGTTTTCCTCTCGAAAGGGTTTTCCCCACGTAAATCATTGTGTCATGGTATGCATAATATTTTTATTATTTTTGTTTAAGTTTTTGTAACTATTAAAGATCTGTAAAGTTTTGCATTGTTCTCCTCTCAAGATTAGTGTAGAAAGTTGTTTCGCTACCTTAGCTTCCTTACAAGTGGTATTAGAGCTTGATCTCCTTTGGTTTCAGCTGTGGGTTGTTGGTTTTTTTGAACTAATCTAGATTTGAGTGGGAGCTTGTGGAGAAGAAACTTTGTGATCTTGTTGCAGGAATTTTTAGATGGAAAGTTCATCGGGGAGAATAGAGGTGGAGAAATTTTTTTGGAAATAATTTTGAGATGTGGAAGCTATAGATGGAGGATCGGATTAATTCAAAATTATTTTTGGCTCTGCAACTAGGGTTCTCTCGTGTGAGGGTTTGGTGGTGTGTCCTTCCATAATCTATGGAGGACGCTCGACCATCCTCCACGATCTCTCATCATTCCTTGGGCGTACGGCTGTATCTGTTAGTAGAACTTAACTTATCTTGGATGTAATAGTTGTTTGAGAGGTGTGACCTCGGCCCTATACCATAGGTGGTGATTCGGCCCACCCATATGTGGTTGCTCTGAAGGGTGATCCTTTCATGATGGCAGGGGATATAGATCCCCTAATGGATCTCCTAATATCCCATCTAAATCCATTGAGAATGTGGAAATTTCTAAATTGTTCCGAGATGTGTTTGCAGGAGAAAGAAAACAATTGCTACAGGGAGCCAAATTTGACATTGGAGCAGTTGCGAGTGTGTAGTGCAATGGAGAGCAAGAACAAGGTAAGCACACCTCAACTTTTCCATTGAAATCTATTCTTGTTCTAAACAAAACCCTAGATGAGGCCATTGAAAAGGAAGATGCTATATTGATTAAAATGTCAATATTTTTTGCGACTGTCGACCCTAATAGGGTTCCGGCTAGAAAATACATGGAGGAATGGTTTAATAATGTTTGGGAAAGAAAATTAGGGCTGAAATTTTATTATTGTCATATGATTTAGAAAGGTTTATTTGTTCTTTTTTTCAATAATCAAAAATCCCAAATGGAAGTAACTTCTAAGTGATTCTGGAATGTTGGCAATGTGGTCTTCCGTGCTCTAGTATGGAACTTGGAGGCTATGCAAGACGAGGTGATGGCCCTCTCAAACCCTCGGTGGATAATTATAAAATGGGTTCCACCTCGCCTCTGGAAATTTGTTTCGCTCCTGCTTGAACCCTATGGGTCTATTTTGAAAGTGGATGATACAAAATCCCTACTTCCCCATTCTGATGCACGTGGGTTTTGGTTTCATTATTTCCGGTTTGGACTTACTAGAGGTGCTAGAGATTAAATTAAGATCTGGAAATGTCAAATGCAAATTGAATTACTGAGCAGGTTGAACGCCTATTATCTTTGCAGATGTGAGGTCCATATCTGAAGGAATTTCCCTCTAATTAAAAATAGAACCAATAATAAGACCACCCTGGATGGAGGCGGGTGAAATAAAATACAACCCTTTGGTTTTGATGGGCGGAATGATAGAGATGTAAATAATGATATGGGTACTGAGGGTTGTGTCTCTACCCTGCAACAACTCAATGAGAAATATGCCCTCGCTAATTCTAAAGCCAACACTAATAAAAAGAATAACTCTTCGTGAATGGAGATTGTGGAAAAAAATAAAAGAAACAATAGTGCCATGAGAGTGGAAGAAATTTTCTCCTCCCTCTTAAATGAATTATATAACAACATAATAAAAGAAAAGGATGATACCCATAAGGGTGGAATAGAAGACACTGACATAGAACCCATTAAAAATTCAGATAAGTTACAAAATACTCCAAAGTTAAATGCTCAACAATTGGCACTTCTGAAGTTAAGACAACCAAAAGAAATCCAAGATACTAATCCCAACCTGAGTAAGGAAATTTACACATTCAATTCCAAATATTTTAAAGAAAATCAATTGGTGGAACCCCAGATAGAGTCTGGTGCCATGGAATTTAGAGATGAATTGCCTCTATAGTCCCTAGAGGATGGAAATGAGACTTCAGACAATGGTGGCTGCCCTTCTTTGTAGTCCCTCACTCAAGAGGATATGCCCATTGTTCGCCCTGACTCTGATTTAAGGGATACCCGATTGGATCGAGTTGGGGGAAAATTGGACAAGTCTAGTTCTTTCACTACTTTTTCCTTTGTATTAGGAAATTAGAAGGTTGATGAAATTATGGTTCTTAAATTGGGAATGGATCTTGTTAACCCCCTGAGTGGAGTGGTTAGTTCGAATGGGTTTGCTTCACCATCAGGAATGGAATATGCAGATGAGCATGGCTTACTTTCTACTAAGGATACCTTTGAAGGTGAGGATAATCCCATGGATGTTGTTGTCAAAAAAATTAGAGATACAAAAAGAAGAAGGGGTTGAAGTCTGGTAAACTCTTCCAAGATAAATATTTAAATCAGCATCAGAAGGACAAGAGGAAAAAGTTGAGTGGAATTCTCCCCCCCAATGCCGAGAGAATGGAGTCTAAAACTAGACGTCCTAAATGTTTTGACAATTTTAGGAGTGATAAAGGATCTACCCCAAGTGAACAATCATAATGGAGCTAAATTGCATCTCCTGGAATGCCATGGGCTTGGAGTCCCCTGACAAAAAACATATTGTAAGAAGATTCTTGATACAAAAGAAGGATATGGACTTTATTCTGTTGCAAGAGGTTAAGGCCATTGTCTTTACCTTAGATACTAGCTTAAGGGTCATTTGGAAAGAGGCATCAAAATTTGTAACAAAACATGAGAGAGGGAAAGGGGGTGTGGTGATCTTGTTGGCTAACAAGTGGGCCCAGTTTGTTGATGACTATGGGGTCTCTTCATCCAATCAAATAGTCTGGTTAACAATCAAGAAATATGACATATGTTTTGGTGTTTGTGTAGTATATGCTCCTAATGATTATAATGAGAGGATCTACCTATGGAATTGGATGGGTACGATGCAAGACATTTCGTGGGTCATTGGTGGATATTTCAATTTTTTTGAGAGGGAAGAAGATAAATGGGGAGGTTTTGGATTTGAGTGGAAGGGGAATGAAATATTCTATTGGCAAAGGATGAGATAAAAACTAAAGTTAGAAGATCCCATTGAAGGGAAAAAAAGGATACTAAGGAAATTTGGTTTACCTGGTGTAATTCCTAGCAGGGTGGCCAGAGAATCTATTGTAGACTTGATAGATTCTGCATTAATAGTTCTTTTTTCTTGGCTTCTTTGGTGAGTCCTGGGTGCATGGTTGAATTTTCTCCATTCTCCCTCTCTAATTACCATCCGATAAGAGCTAACTTTTTCCTTAAATAGGGTGCCCCTAAGATTGCCAAAGGCAATGGTAGTTTCTATCTTAACACTACTCTTCTCAAGGACATTGATTGCAAAAATTACATTATGTGTTTAAGATAGATTAATCAATGGATGCACCAAAATATTACACATATGGATAGGTGGAACCTAAATACTGAAGGATGGAAGACCATGTTTTAGACCATTGGAAAAAAAAGCCAAGGAATGTCGAAAAGAGGAGACCCTCCTTTAAGACAAACTCTTGCAAGCAGAGGAAGAGCTACAATTGAACCCTAGAGATGAAGATCTCACAAATAGGGTGAATATGGCTAAGTGCTCCCTTAGGAAAGTACAAAATACTAGAGTCAGAGGCCTAAGGGTCAAAGTAAAAATGAAGTGGCTTGAAAATGGGGACAAAGGACAAAGGTACTAAGTTATTTTTTAGATACATAAAAGAGAAACATGCCAGAGAACAAATTGATCGACTTACTTGTCAATGATGCCACTGTAAGTAATCCTGAGGAAATAAGGACTCAATTTTTCCTTTTTTTATAAGAATCTCTTCTCCTCTGATGGTGAGACAGATGTCAACCTTAAGGCAAGACAATATATTGAAAATATTATACCTAAAAAGGTGAATGCAGAGATGGTTGATGAAATTGGAAAGGAGGTCACTATGCAAGAAGTTAGAAAGGCTATCCTTTCACTTAAAAATGATAAATCTCTAGGAGCTGATGGCCTCCCTGTAGAGTTCTATAAATTATTTCTGGATTGGGTAAGTAATGATCTTCTCCTTGTATACAAGGAATCATTTGAAAAGGGAACTCTTGGAAAAAAAATTAACAAAGGGTTGATCAAATTAATTCCTAAGGAAGGAGATAGAACCCTTATCAAAAATTGGAGACCCATAACATTGCTTAATGTCTCATACAAAATTCTAGGTAAGATTTTGGCAGACAGAGTGGCTCTTATTCTCCCTTCAATCATTAATTCCACTTAGACTGGCTTTATAAAAGGGATATACATTCTTGAAAACTTGATCACTAGTTGGGAGGCTTTGAATTGGGCAAAGCTAACTGGGAAAAAATTTGCAATGTTATTAGATTTTGAAAAAAGCCTATGGAAAAATTGAGTGGGGTTTTGTACTCTTAATGCTAAAGGCCTTTGGATTTCCCGATTCATTCTGTCATATGGTCAAAACTCTTTTTCATGATGCTACTGCTCAAGTTGAAGTAAATGGAATTCCATCTCAGGAAATTTCACTTGAAAGGTCTACAAGGCAAGGGTGTCCTCTTGCCCCGACTCTGTTTGTAATTGCATCAAATTCCTTACATTATGTTCTAAGGGAAAACTCATCCATTTTGAGAATCAGAGGTGTTAGAATGCCAGATGAGAATGATCTCCTTAACCTCCAATTTGCAAATGATACCTCAATTCTATTATCCTTGGAAGAAGCCAACCTATCAAATTTATTGGGAAAATTGGATGTTTTTTGTCTTGCCTCAAGAGCCAAAATTTCTCCCTCTAAGTCTTATCTCTTGGGTTGGATAGAGGTGGCTCCTAATTGGATCAGTAAATATGGTCTCCAATGGGGGGGCCCACACAAGATTGTAAGATATCTTAGCACCCCATTTGCAATGGATCCTAATATTAAGGAAATGTGGCATTGGGTTAGAGATAAGATTGAAAGGAAAATCTCCAAGTGGAATAGACAGTTTTTATCATTGGCTAGGCAGATCCAAATTTTCCAAAGGATACTATCCTCCTACAACATTTACTTTGCTTCGGTATGGTTTTTCAATTCTTATCAGATTAATGAAATTCAGAAAAGGATAAGGGCTTTTCTTTGGTTAGATGGTAAAGGCAAAAGGAAGCAACATTCAGTGAATTGGGAGTAGTGTATAGTGGAGAAAGCTAAAGGTGGCTTGGGATTAAAAGATCTTAGATTGTAGGGAATTGCATTGGCTGCAAAATGGGTTCTTGGTGCTCTGGAAGGTGATGAACCATGGAAAGTGTTGGTTAGATAGAACATTTCTAATGCTACTCCTAAAAATGCTAAAGCCTGGAAGTCTTTACCTTTCAATGATATCCTTAGTAGGAAGGAAACCATATTACCTATCGGTTCTAATGTTTTTAAGACTATTTGGAAGGCATAGAAAATAATGAAGACTAGGCTCACTAACTACCACTTTACCTCAGGGGGCAATGGGACCATTCTAATCAATGGATCTATTTGGTGGAATCTAGAGCATAATGGGAAACCATTGGCTTTAATCTGCTAAGAGCTGGGATGGCAAAGGAATTCAATGCTTTAAAAATATTTTGAAAGATGGAAAATTCAAAGGCTGGAATGACCTATGCTCCGAATATAATATCTCTCCTACTAATTAGAGAACTTATTCAATTCTCAGAGAATCATGTAATAAGTTGAAATTTCCTATAAAATATAAAGATGAAAGTGCCCAATACAAAGAATTTCAGTGGAAAAACGGTAATAATATATTGAACACAAAAGTTAAGGAAATATATTCTATGCTCACATAACATATTGATCTGACAGATCATTTAAATCAAAGCTAGAAGGTTAATTGGAATAAAAATTATTGGCAATCAATTTTTTAGGCTAACTGGTCTAAACAATTAGAAGCTAATCTTGCATGTTTTAGGTGGTTACTTATCTTGCAGAGGTTGCCATTCAGAACCAATTTTAATGACATTGATATTTGTAGTCTTTGTAGAACTCCTGAAACAATTAAACACATTTTTTTGTTTGCATTTTTGCTAAGGAAATTTGGGAAATGTTCTGTGATAATCAAGAAGTTTGGGACACTAGTAGACAACCACTTCCTGAGAAGATTCTTTTTCAAAATTAAAAAATGGGGAAGACTGCTGCATTATTCTGGTTATGATTTTCTTCTATTATTTTGTGGTCCATCTGGAAGGCTAGAAATGAGGATAGATTTCAAGAGAAAATGAGGGTACTTACTGAGTCTTATAGAAGACTCATATTCCACAATGTTGCTATGCAGGTATATATCATTGTGGAGCTTTCCAAGGACAAATTTTGGCATTACCTTGAGAATGGGAAGGTTACTATTGATATTATGGAGGCTCGATATGGGCATATGTGGCTAGAGGGCCACCTAGGGGTTGATGTCTTTCTGAGAGCTCTTCATGCTTTTAGGAAAGATGTTGTAGGTTGTCAGAGTAAGAAGGAAGATAGTAGGTATCCAGTTATGCAACCATCCACTGATGAACAAAATGTAGTTGAAGCTCTATTGGCATTGCGTAATGGAAGTGATGCTCCAAGGAATCAATAGTTTTTTGCTTCTGGCACCTTCATATCCTTTTTTTTTGCGATGTTTATAAATGCTATATAGTGCTGGTATATATACAACTTGACATTATACTTTGATATACGTCTGACAAGTTTTGTTATAGGTTTATGATGGTCCTTTGATCACCTACTGATGTGAACACTTTGCTAATTTTGTAATGGGCTAGTATAGGAGGGGTTACTGTACTATAATTGTCTGATATTGGTTTTTTGTAATGGGGGGATATATGATTTGACACTGTACAGGGGGGCTGGTGGTGGAAAATGTAGTCGGATCTGCTACTCTTTTTTATTTGTATCTTTTGTTCACTCTATACTTAATATAAAAAAGATGGAGGATCTGTTGATAGATCAAGATTTGTGGGATGTTGTTGGTGAGAATGTTTCAAGGACTGTAGATCCTACTCAGGCTACTCAATATGATGTTATGGACCGTAAAGCCAAGGGTCTAATCGGGTATGTGCAGGATCATCATGGAAAAAATAGGCCCTTAAGTGGCGAAAAATTCAGAAAAATCAGAGTTAGGCAACTTGACGTAAAACTTTAAATAAGTTATCTATATTCTTTCAAAAATATGTAAGAATAGAATTTGTAGCAAATTGAATGTAGTTTCTAAACTATTAGGTTTATTTAAAAAAAATAAATCTATTTGGTGAAAATTTGAAATTTCAATGTAGTAGTACTTAAATTTCACGGAAAAAATAAGTAGGTGTCTGTCTGACCATGTAATGCCCCACTGTGTGAATCCCAGAGGACAACAAAATACCACACTAATTTATTTTTTTAAAGGGAAACATTGCATAAGATAAAATTTGTACATTCATTACATGAAAATAAATTATATATTTACAAAGTCATTCATGTCCTCTGGGGTACATGAAATGGTCATTACGATTCAAAACAATTTGTCAAACAAAAGCGATAAAACAACCAATATTACATAATGATAACATCCATAAACAATAGAGAGGAAAACTGTACATCATTCTATTACAATTCAATTCATAGATCAATAGTACAATTGTGGAGCATATTTCCATAGATACAACACATCATGGATACAATAGTACAATTACAAAATGATTCCCATATATCGATGGGAAAGGTACATCAGGTACTAGAATAATACATCAGTGAAGATTATGGTACAAAATAAGGGAAAGTCTTCAACAACGTGAAGCTCTGGAGCTCTGCATCTGCTTTCACATCGCAAACACAACCTAAGAACCCAATGGGGTGCATAGCACGTTCCACCCGACCACGTGGACCCGAAGGTCCACCCCCCGTGCTAGGAGATGACAAGAAAAGACCCACGTCCAAAATAGACAAGAAGAACGATGACAAGACCAAATCACAAGGTCATCCAAACATAACACACAACAATCTCAAAGATCACTTACACGGTGACTTCTTCTCGAGGCATACAAGGGAAAACAAGGGATTTTATGACACCAATATTCATTTATACTCAACTGGTAGGTACATACATACCTGGGTTCCCCAACCATCTCAAAATATGACTACACGAAAGAAAATGCATAAAGTCTCCTTAGTTAGAGTTAACACTAAAAGGAAGACTTACATCATGGAACCACAAAACGACTCTATAACTTCCATAACTCACAAAATGACAAGTGATAAAAAAAATGGAAGCAATATCATAACGAGACCTTCAAACTGAAATAAGATAACATAAAAAATTTAATACAACACCAAACACAATTACCAACAGTAAATCATTCATTAGAGAATCCAAGGGAAAGCTCAATATCATCCTTACAAGGTATCCAATTAGTCACACTTTGGCTAATAACCACTTAATATAGACCAATCGCAAAACAAAACTAAGCTTTTTAATTCAACACAAATGTTCACTCTAACTACCTCCATGAAGAACTCTCAGTTAACTCACAACTTCATCCACATGACAACAATCAATTTCTAATATCAAGCAACTTGAAAGGCAATATTATCACATTTCACATAAATCCACCACTTACATAATTTATTAAATTGTGTTCTTTACACATTGATACATAAGTACACATAATCAACATAAGTAATTATAATAATATTTATTCTAAATAACCAACTTCATAGGGGATCTACAAGCCATTCAAGCATAATAAGATCTTTACTATGAAGGTTAGCACGTAAAAACAAACCTATTATCATGTTATACAACTCAATCGCCTATAGGCCTCTATATCCTAATGCTTACAAGCACGCTAGGCGCACCATAAGAATTCAATTCACACATGTAATACATCCCTATTAAGAGTACACAATTCAATCATATATATGATTATAGGTACTTCAATTTAACACTAAATATGTCATATAATTTGAATACAGACTACCCCTTTTTACTTGTTAACAAAATTAATATGTTCATGACTAAATAAATTATATCAAACAATTAAGTCATCATAAATGATTCCTTAAAATATTAGTATTTTATTAACTTGATTATAAAATTATTAATAATTAAGATGCATTAGCATTTTTATTAACTATACTAATTTACTAATATCTTTATTAACAAAATTTACGAGGGAGCTTGATTATTTTAAAAGTTACTTTAAATAAACACATGAATAAGTTTATGGAACTTTCCTAAAGTTAATTTCTTTAATTAAAGAAAAAGACCACTTTCTCCCTCTACTTTTGTCTTATATAAACTTTTCTTCCCCTCCCATTTTAAAAATAGAATTAAGATATTTAAGTATATAATGCATTTTATATAGTCACGTCAAAAGGAAGTGGAAACGTGGTGGCTTAGGATGAGTTTTTACACTCATCTTGTTTTGAATATAGGTAATATATATATATATTGGTTACTTTAAAAGTCCACATAACGTTTCCTTCACCACTCATGGGGAAGGGATAATGCAGGGAAGGGATAATGCATACAGAGGAAGCATAAATCTGAAAACATGCCTCTAATAAATGCGATCTAAAGGGGAGAAATGATTGCAAGATATGCACAAAATGGATTAAGTTGAAAAGGCTTAAGAAACTTTCAAGCAAGCGCAATTTGATAGGTATAAAGTCAATTTCACAGCCTTTCCTAGCATCGATGCTCGCAGATTGCCAAGAGAATCAGGGAGGTTATTTAAACTTTTACACCCTTCTATATTCAAGTGCTACTACTATGACAGATTGCCAGTAAAAAAAATAGGTAGATTATTTAAAATTTTAATCTTCCTATTATGTTCAAGCACCGCAGCTGAGACAGGTTGACAATGGAATCAGAGAGATTATTTAAACCCCTACAACATTATATTTTAAGTACAACAGATGTGACAGGTTGCTAATAAAATCAGGAAAGTTGGAATTAGAGAGATTATTTAAACCTCTCCAACATTCTATTTTTTAAGTACATCAGATGTGACAGGTTGCGAAACAATAACAGGGAGGCCATTTAAACTTAAACACTCTCTAAAGGCCTAAAAACTCTAGCTATGATAGATGACGAATGGTATCAGGGACACTATTTAGGTTTATACACCCTCCAAAGTCTAAGTTTTGCAGTTGCGATGGGTTGTCAATGAAATTAGGAAGGCTACTTACGCCTCTACAATCTTCTATGTTCGAGTCTTGCGGCTGTGACGGATTGCTAATGGTATCACTAGGGTTTCAAAATTTGTAGTTGTAGACTGGTAACCCCAAAACACAAAATTATTCAATGCTCCATGCTGACACTATGGTTGTTAAGGAAAAAGGGCCTAAAATTGCATTTGGGGTTAGCTCCAATGTCTACTCAGATGTTGCATACTCATTTGATGACAATGATGAAGAAGAGGCCGTGAGACAAGAATCCAAGGCCAAAGTAAATGGAGGAAATTCAGGAATCTCAAGAAGGAAAAAGATTGCAGGACATGAACAAGATGGATTTCTTGAAAAGGCTTAAGAAAATTTCAAGCGAATGCAACTAGCAGGTGAAAAGTAGTAGGTTGTTTAAAGCTTTAAACTTCCTATTTTGTTCAAGTGCCGCAGCTGAGACAGGCTGACCATGGTATCAGGGAGATTATTTACACCTCTACAATTTTCTATTTTCACGTACTACAGATGTGACAGGTTGCTAAAGGACTTAGGAAGGCTAATTAGGCCTCTACAGTTTTCTATTTTCAAATGTGGCTATTGTGATAGATTTCCATGAACAAGGCATGTGAACCATTTATCAAAATGCCACAAAAAGGACATCAACTCCTAAAATGTGATAAGTGCACAATATGCAAGGAATCCATTCGTTGATAAGACTAGAGAAACTTTCAAGCAAATGCAATTGGCTGCACTAAGCTAGACACCATGTCCCTTGCTAGCATCCTCCTTGCATGTGTGCAAATGGGAGCTTTGGAAACAAAAATAAATAATTAAATAAACATATTTTGTATAAATAATTATGCTGATATACATTTAACTACATAGGGTAAAGGATAGTGAAATGTTAAATCCTAAATATGCTCATTGTTTGGACTTGATAGAAATTTTCATTTACATAAACATACTTTGAAACCACCATGGAAACCTTATTTATAGGCAACTCTCCAAATTAGAGAAGGGAAGGGTGAATACCAGGAAGGAAGAGTTTGGGGGAGTGAAAACCAAAGAAGATGCTTGGCTAGCATCTCATCTTCCTGCACCAACATCAAATGCAATTGCTACGTATACACCAAACTCCACACCCTTTGCCAGCCTCCTCCCTTCCTATGCCAGAAATGGCCGCTTCTCCCAAATAGTTATGAATCCCCCCAGTAAAAACAAGAGTGGGACTTCTTACCTCCCCCCTCCAAACAATCATTTTCTTTTTCTTTCTTTTTTCTCCGGGATATCCCCAAATGGACACGTTGAAAAGGCCTCAAAAACTTTCTAGCAGATGTAATTTCCTTTTGGTAGGTGTAAGGCCAAAAGACATGTGCCAAAAGGTGAAGGTATAAGGGAGACACATGAAACAACATAAGTTAATTTCTTTTATTTTAATTCACATTATTTTCCCTATTTAATAATTAGCTTCTCTTGGTAATATTTTGTTAAAATATAATTTAAAATATTACAATTTAATCTAATTAATCTCCAAATTAACTTTAACATTTCTGTGCAATACTAATTTTGGATACTATGTGATTCTTGATTAAAGAAAGATAATCTCAGCAATAAATTTTTTTTGGCAAATTTACCCGAAGTTCTCTCTTACAAATTTCCTCCATGTTTATTATCCCAAGATAGAAAGTTAATTAAACCAATGTATGTATGGTCAACATTAATATTTCTCAATTGATGGAGCTAAATAGTCCAATATGATCAAAATTCAAACACAATAAATTACTAAGAAAAGAAATAACGATACATGCAATAGAACATTATTATATATATATATATATATGCATATTATGTTATTTCATTATGGACGATATATATATATATATATATACTTGTTAGTTGCGATAATAATACACAACATAGCTTGTACGTACAAACTTATAGTTTCCACATTAAATATTCCAGTTTTAATCTTATGCTCTTTTGAATAATTCAGAAATAAGATCATATAAAGATATTTTATTACTCCATTTTATTTATTTATTATCAACCACATCCTTTATATTTCCTATCATAAATTTATTTAATTATGTAGATTAATCAAGGCTAGGAAAGATATTAACTTAATCACATCATTCCAAATCCAACAATTAATGTAAACTAACAAACCCATCATGACACACAAATCAATCAAACGACTTACTCAACTATCATGATGGCCAAATGCGGAGAGGCACTACAGACCACCCTAACCACAATAAAATGATAATATTTTTTTATAAGATTTTAGATATAAGTAGAGGACTCATGTCTAGATGTGATGCATATTTTTTGTAATTTTTTTCCAAATAAATAATTAATTATAAATTTTTTATTACAAATTTAAAAAAATATAAAAACTCATATGTCTGACCACCTTAACTTGGTCAAAACTTCATGAAATTCATTTTTTCTTTTCTTAATCTTGTAGTATGCGAAGCATAGAATATGACACATGTTTTGGATTAAAAAAATGTGATACCATTTGAAATTTATAGATGTTTTTCAATCAACCTATCAATCATAACTTTAGTCGTAATTCAAATAGAAAATGAATAATAATTATTTATTAAATTCAAAGTAAAGCATAATTTATATTGGCTGAAATATGAGATTCTCCTTTAAAAACCTTTTTTGTTTCATCAATTTTGGGTTAAAAAAAGGTCGTCAGCCACATACCCTACACATACCCATCATATCGCCACTTTTTGGCCCATCATGATCCTACACATACCCAATCACATTGTGCTTGGAAGACTCTATTTTAATTAATTTCCATGAGGAGACCTCTACAAAAAAACTTAGAAGAAGCTTGGTGATATGTATCAGGCCAAATCTTTAGTGAATACTATTTTCTTGAGGAAAAAGTTATATTCCTTGAGAATGGAAGAGGTTGGATGAATCACAAAACAACTGGAAGCATTCAATAGGTTGGTGGCTCAATTGGCATCAGTTGGTGTCAAAATGGATGAGGAAGAGAACTTCCAGATCTTGCTTTGTTCTTTTCCTGATTCGTGGGATTCTCTTGTTATGGCTATTGGGAGAAATTTTGTTATTTTGAAGATTGAAGATGTGGTGGGTTCTTTGCTTTTAGAAGAAATGAGGAGGAAGGTATCCATCATTGCCAAGGAGGCCCTAAATTTTCATGGAAGACCTAAGGAAAAGGGAAAGAAGAATGAGAAGCGTGACAAATCCAAGTCCAGGGGGAGAACTAAATCTCCTAGAAAGTCCAAAGTTATTTGTTGGAACTATGATAAGGCTGGACATGTTCATAAGGAATGCAAAGAAGAAAAAGAAGAAATTTGATTTTGATTCTGAGTCCAAGAAGGAAGATGGAGACACATTCATTGCAAATTTGGCAAGCCGTGCAGGTAATGATGCATGTTTAATTGACTTAGGTGCATCTTTCCATATGACCTTTAATAGAGATTGGTTTTCTAAATCTGAAGAATTTGATGAAGGTAATGTGTACTTGGGTGATGATTCTCATTTAGACATTGTTGGCTGTGGTGAAGTTAAAATCAAGTTTCCTAATGGTAGAATAAAAAATATTAATGGTGTGTTGCATATCCCAAGATTAGCATGAAATTTGTTATATGTGAGAAAACTAATAGATGCAGGTGTGCAGGTAGTATTTTTTGATGCAGGATACAAGATGGTTAGAGGTACTATGGTGATTGCTAGAGGTGTCAGATATGGCACATTGTATAAGTTGGATGCATGCACTGTTGAGTGCAATAGTACTTATGTGAAAAGCAAGTCTGTGGAAGAAGTCAGGGTTTCACCTTTAGCAGATGGTCATGGATTTTGGGTACCCAAGGGTGCTCTTTCTTCTGAAAAAAAGTTACCTGCAAAGAAAATTAGGTTATGGCACCTGAGACTTGGCCACATTGGAGAAAAGGGTCTAAGGACTTTGAAAAATAAAAAAATTGTTGAATGTTTTTCTGATTGTAATCTTAAATTTGATTTCAGTCAGCATTGCATTTATGGAAAACAAAACTGCGTTAAGTTTTACTTGAGTTCTCATAAATCTTGTGGTGTATTGGATCATATTCATTTTGATGTGTTTGGTCTTGTAGATGTTCCTTTGATTAGTAAATCCACATATTATGTTTCATTTATTGATGATTATAGTAGGTCATGGGTATATTTTCTAAAGAGAAAATCTGAACTTTTTATTCCATTTAAACAATTTAAAGCAATGGTTGAGTTGCAAACTGGAAAGAAAATAAAATGTTTGAGGACTGATAATGGTGGTGAATTTTGCTCTAATGATTTTGATAGATTCTGTAAAGATTGTGGTATACATAGACAGGAGACAACTTCGTATTCTTCACAACAGAATGGAATTGTAGAAAGAATGAACAAGACACTGATGGAGAAGGCTAGGAGTATGTTGAGTGGTATTGGCCTAGAACAAAGGTTTTGGGCTGAAGCTATTGCTACTACCTGTTACTTGATTAACAGGTCTCTTACATCAACTCTTGTTGATAAGACACCTATAGAGGCATGGTTGGGTCGCAAGCCTTCATTAAGACATCTTAGAGTTTTTGGTTGTGAGGCATATGCACATGTGCCAAAGGAGAAGCGAAAAAAGTTGGAGAACAAGGCTATGAAATGTATCTTCATCGGATATAGTTATGGTGTGAAAGGATACAAGCTTTGGGATCCTATTACACATAAGGTAATACATAGTCGAAGTGTTATTTTTAGAGAAACTAAGCCTTCTTTTGTTACATTGCAGCCAAAAAAAAGAAAACAAGAAGATGTGATTCAATTTCGCTCTACACCTGAGAAAGTTGAATCGAGGCCCAAGGATAGACAAGAAGTTGGCGAGAGCTCATCTAGTTCTGGATCTTCAGAAGAGGAGGAAGAACCTCTAACTCAACTTGTTTGTAGGTCCACAAGACATAGACAACCACCTAAAAGGTATTAGCCTAATGATTGGAGATGTATTTTTGCTTTGAATACTAACATGGATGAACCTAGATCTATAGAAGAGGCACTAGATATGAATGATGTAGAATCCTAGAAGATTGCTATGGATGAAGAAATAGCATCTTTGAAAAAGAATGACACATGAGATCTTGTAACATTTCCTGAAGGACGTTGGTTGCAAATGGGTGTTCAAGAAAAAGATTGGTTCAGATGGAGGTATTGAGAAGTACAAAGCAAGGTTTGTTGTGAAGGGTTACTCTCAAGTTGAGGGTATTGATTATGGTGAGATATTCTCTCCTTTTGCAAAAATGACATTCATTAGATTTTTTCTTTCTATTTTTGTTTCTTATGATTTAGAGGTTGAGAAAATGGTTGTGAAAACTGCTTTCCTTCATGGTGATTTGGAGGAGGATATTTATATGACACAACTAGAGCACTACATGGTGAAAGGTAAAAGTAAGCTGGTTTGCAAATTGAAGAAATCTTTGTATGGCTTAAAACAAAGTCCTAGGTTGTGGTACCAAAAATTTGATACATATGTGTTGAGTTTTAGATTTGAGCATTCTAAAATAGAGCATCATGTTTATTATAAAATTGATGGTGATCATTTCCTATTTATTGCACTATATGTTGATGATATGTTATATATTGGTAGAGGGAAAGGTATGATTTCAAAACTAAAATCTCAACTTGCTGCTAAATTTGAAATGAAATACTTTAGTGTAGCTAAACACATTCTTGGGATGGAAATTAAAAGAGAAAGAGTGAACAAAAATATATGGCTTGGCCAAAGTAAGTATGTCAACTCAATTTTACAGAGATTTGATATGCAAGATTGTAGACCATTGTCTATTCCTGTTTGAGTTGGAACAAAGTTATCTATGTCTTATTGTCCAACATCTCCATAAAAGATGAAAGACATGAGTAGAGTTCCTTACCAAAGTGTAGTTGGAAGTTTGATGCATGTTATGGTTTGTACTAGACCAGACATGTCCCAAGTAGTGGGAGTTCTTTCCAAACATATGTCTAATCCTAGTAGAGTTCATTGGGATGCAGTTAACAGCGTCTTCAAATATTTGTGTGGTACCTCAGATTATTCCTTATGTTATCATAGTAATATGATTGAAGATGAGATTTATCTTGATATTCATGGTTATGTGGATTTAGACTAGGTAGGTGATGTTGATAGCAGAAAATCCACCAGTGCTTATGTGTTTACTTTATTTGGTAGTGCAATTAGTTGGATAAGTGATAGGTTGTGGTTGCTTTATCCACTACTGAAGCAGAGTATATGATAGCTACTCATGCTTGTAAATAATCCATTTGGCTTAAGAGATTGTTTTTATATATTGGAATAAAACAAAGTGAAGTGATAATTTATTGCGACAGTCAGGGTGCAATATGTCTAGCCAAGAACCCAACATTTCATGCCAGGACCAAGCATATTGATGTATAGTATCATTTTGTTACAGATATGGTTGAAGATAACATGGCGAAGCTAGTTAAGGTAGAGATTTGATGAATGTTGCTGATTCTTTAACTAATCCTGTGAGCAAAGAGAAGTTCAGATGGTGTTCAAAGACTATGGGCCTTTCAGCCCCTAGCAATTAAAGGGACTATGTTTACACCCTCACGTTGCTCTTGCAAGGTATTTGACAAGTGAGAGATTTGTTGGGAAAAATTTTTTCAACCTTGCAATTATATATGGTTTATTATTGATAGGATGTATATATATTTATATTTATATATATATATATATTTCCTAGTTACACTGATAGGTGTATACAATGGAAGCAAAGAGAAAAATGTGAGCGTGTTAAATTTTTCAGGAAACTTCTAAAAGGGTCTAAATGCATTAAATAAATGATATATTGTAAATCTAGACTGTTAATTATTAGGCTTTACATGTAATGATGGATATTTTGTTGGTGTGGATTGTCCTAGAATGTAACTCTATTTTATGAGGGTGTTGTATTATGACTGCAGTACATAGAGACAGTGATGTTTTCTGAAATTTTGATAGCAATCGTGTTGTCTCTTGATCTATGAATTGTGATACTCCTTTGAGAAGCTTGCTCTGCAAATATATTGTAATCTTTATGATTTACTGAATAGTATATTGGGAGGCTTTTGGAGTGTGGGGTTTTTCTTCCGAAAGGGTTTTCCCCATGTAAATCATTGTGTCATGGTATGCATAATATTTTATTATTTATGTTTAAGTTTCTATAACTGTTAAAGATTTGTAAATTTTTGTATTATTCTCCTCTCAAGATTGGTGTAGGAAGTTGTTATGCTACCTTAGCTTCCTTACGAATTTTGAGTTCACTCTCTCCCCCTTTGGAGGATGTAGCATTTTGAGTCCACTTTCTTTTTGAGAAATTGAACATTTGAGTCCACTCTCTCCTCCTTTGAAATTAATTTCAAAGGGTCAATATTCCATCCACTACTCTCTCCCCCTTTCTTTTCACTTATTGGAGTTCACTTTCTCCCCCATTGATACCAATCTCTACATACTCATCCTTCAAGTAGTAGGATAATAACTTCATATGTGGAGAAATGCAGAGCATTTCTCTAAACCTCCCTAACTACAACAACACTTATTTCTCGTCCTTTTTTCATTTCTAGTACATTGCACAATCTGGAAACTTGCTTCCTGAATATACTCCTCCTGAGTCCATGCTTCACTACCTCTAAAAATATATTGTAATACCACCCAAATTTCTTGCATTAGGGAGACCAAGCTCCCCCTCAACCTATGCTTCCTCTTGATTAAGAGGAGGGAAAAAAATCTCCCAACTTCTCCTAGAGAAAATTAAATGTCTACTTAGGAAGTGGCTTTGTGACTATATCTTCTACTTGCTCCTTTGTCTCAAAATATTCCAATTTTACCTCTTTCTCTTCAACATTCTCTCTTAGAAAATGATACTTGATTGCAATGTGTTTGTCCTTGAATGCATCACTAGATTCTTTGAAATGTTTATGGCATTGATTTTTTCACAAAGAATAGAGATAGGTTCATCAAACTTAATCTTCATTTCCTTCAAATTATGCTTCATCTACAGTAACTGAGTTCAATATGATGCTGCAAAAATATATTTTTGTTCTAATGTAGATAAAGAAACTAAGTCCTCTTTCTTGCTCAACCAGGATACCAAACTATCACTAAGAAATAATTCTCCTCCATGTGTGCTCTTCCAATAATCAATGCATCTTTGCCCAATCTACATCCATGTATGAAGTTAAAGTGAAATTATTTTAACTCTTTGGACACCATTTTCCAAAATATTGACTATCCTTCAAATACCTGAATATCTTGTTCACTGATTTAACATGAGTTTATTTTGGTTCTACTTGAAATATGACAATTATTCCAACTACCTGTATTATATCTAGTCTAGATGCTATCACATACACCAAACTACCAATCATAGATTTGTACAAGGTCCAATCTATCAGAGAATATTCATCATCTTTACTCAAATTGCATCCTATAATAATAGGTGTTCCAACCGATTTGCATTCTTTCATGTCCAAAACTTACTTAGCATCTCTTTTATGTACTTGTGCTGAGAAATGAAAATTCCTTTGTTTGTTTGTGTGATCTACGGCCCAAGAAAAAAAGATAATTCACCTAACATTGACATTTCAAAATCATTTTGCATTTCATTCTAAAACTTTTTGTACATGTTATCACTCCTATTGCCAAAAATCATGTCATCCACATAGACCACAATAATCAACAATTGATTTCCTTATTTTTTATGTACAAATTACTATCTACACTTCCTCTTTGGAACCCTCATTGCTACAAGTATCCATTCAATTGTGAATACCAAGCTCTAGGAGCTTGTTTGAGTCCATACAAAGATTTCTTCAACCTACAAACATAATCTAGATTATCAAAACATTGAAACCCTTCCAATCGTTCAATGTAAACCTCTTCTTTTAGCTGTCCATTCAAAAATGTTGAATTTACATTCATCTGGTACAAATTGAAGTTATTGAATGCAAAAAGAGCTAAAAACATCTTGATTGCCCCTAGTCTTGCTACTTGAGTAAATGTTTCTTCAAAATCTCTGCCTTCAACCTGAGCATACTGTTTACACACAATTATTGCCTTATTTTGGATTACTTCACCTTCTTTGTTTAGATTGTTTCTGAAAACCCAGTTGGTTGCAATCACATTCTTGCCTTTAGGTCTCAAGAGAAGTTCCTAGGTTCCATTCTTCATGATCTAATTTAGTTCTTCATCTAGAGCTTCTATCCAACCTTTCTCTTTACTTGCTTCTCTATATGACCTGGGCTCTATCTCTGACAGTAATGCAAAGTGGACTTGCTCACTTGCTTTCTCAAGTCTCTTCCAGGTCTGAACCCCACTATCTTTGTCTCCTATAATTTGATCCTCAAAATGATGCTTTTGAACATACTTTTCTAGGGTTTTTCGTATAACCTCTTCTGAGTCTTCAATACTACTATGAATTGGTTCTTGATCATCTTCCATTTTTAGAATATTGGTAGACTGAATAGTTTCATCAATTCTCATATTTTCACTTTCTATAATCCTCTTCAATCTTTTTTTGTAACATATGTATGCATTACTTCTTAAAGAATAACCAAGAAAATAACCTTCATCAGAATTAGAATCAAACTTACCAAAATTTTATTCATCTCTTTTGATGTAGCACTTGCTTCCAAATATTCTGAGGTGCTTGACTATTGTTGATATTCCTCTCCACAACTCATATGGTGTCTTATCAGTCTTGCGTCAAATCTAAAATCTACACATAATGTATACAATAGTATGTGTAGTTTCTCTCTAGTACACATCCGGTAGATTTTCTTGACATAACATTATTCTTTCCATCTCTTTTACATTCCAGTTATTCCTTTCAACAACTCCATTTTGTTGCAGAGTTCTTGGGGTTGAAAACTACCTCCAGATCCCATGCTCTTCACAAAAAATTTCATACTTCTCAAAAGTGAATTCTCCACCTATGTCTAATCTCAAAAACTTGATTTTCCTTATGTTTTCATTCTCTACTAATTCCTTGAATGCTTTAAACTTCTCAAATTCTCCTGACTTCTCTTTTAGAAATGTAATCCAAGCGATCCTAGTGAATTCATCAATGAGCATCATGAAGTACCTATCACCTTGTAGAATTTTAGTACTCATAGGTCTGCACAAATCTTTATGAACCAAATCCAATGGTTTTGATGTAGAATACTCCTTAGTAGGATATTTACTTCTTGTTTGCTTCCCTCCTTGATATGGCTTGCAATTGGTTGATTGAGGCTTCTTAATCTTTGGCATATCCCAAACTAGTCCTCTTGAGCTAATCTTTACAATATCATCAAAATTTATATGTCCTAACCTTCTATGTTGAAGCCAACTTTATTCTCTCTAAATAGTGAGACAACTTTTCCCATTCAACTCACTTAGATGATATATATCACTATTTGTTCTACTTCCTTCCACAAATAGCTCACCAGTGCTAGATTCCCTGATTTCACAACCTTCAACACTAAAATATAACTTATAACCCTTATCACACATCTAACTAAAATTCAAAATATTATGCTTTAAACCTTTAACATACAAAACAACACGTGTCTTTTTTCTACCACCATCAAGACTTAAAGTACCCTTACAAGAAATTTTGGCAATATAATTATTTCCAAGAGTAATAGAACCATTGTCAAATTTCTTAAAATTCATGAACTTACTTTTATCTCTAGTCATGTCTCTAGAGAAACCATTGTCTATGACCCACAGGTTCTCCTTCTTAGCATGCAAATTAGTTTAAGTAATCATTGAATTTTCTAACTCCTTTTATTTATGAACCTTCTTCTAGACTTTATCTGAGTCATGACTTCTACTTTCTAATCCTTTTCTTCCACTTTCTGATAGAGGAGGAATCACAAAGTTTTTTAGTTCCTTGCAATGTGTCCAAAATTGTTGAATTTGAAGCAAATGATATTAAAATTGTATAGAGGTGCGAATGCATTATTGCTGAAAAAATTATTTCTTCTTACCAAAGCTTTTCTAGAGTCAAAACCCTTATGTGCAAAATTATCACAATTAAAACAATAACCAAAGAAAGAAAAATTGAACCTGGTGTTTATCCCCATATTCTAAATCTTCTTCTCTTGTTCTTCACTTGAATAAAGACATTATTGTGTGTCATTCTTTCATCACTTTCCATAGTTCTTTCAGATTTTAAACTTCCAGAGGTTGTCATTTCTGGACTTTCCTTAGATACTTCATAGTCTATTTTTTCACCTTGTTCTTCTGATCATCAAAACATATTCCAATTTTGACATGCAGAGCTCTTTGACTTACCAATATTTGATTTAGGGTTTCTATACACTTTCCAAACTTCATCTACAATTGTTGATTCACTTTCTCAATCTCTTTTCTTATTATCACAATTTCAGCTTCCAACTTCTCATAGTCTTTATCTCTTAATAGAAACTTTTCTCTCAGAACTTCTTCAATCCTTTTTTATTCTTTTTTCTGGGTCTTCAAATCAACAATCATGTTTTTTTTCTTTCTTCAAGTCCTAAGATAGCTTTTCTTTATCCCTCACTTCTTCTACAATTATGTTCTTCAACCTTTTGATTTCTTTTCCAACACACATCAATTCCTCCACAAGTCTACCTTATCTTCATTGTTTCTAGAATCCATTTCAGCATCTCCTTCAATAGTCTCAAAAGCCATGAACACACCTTTATATTTTCATCTGTGGAGATGTCTTTATCTTCTTCTTCATGAGAGTAGTATTCTTCTTTATTAGTGTAGAAACTCTTATGTTTCCTCTAACCTTTATACCTTTTCTAAAATGATTTCTTTCCATTCTTTTTCTGATCATTGTTAGAAATATTAAAGGGAAACTTAGCCATAAAATATCCTACTTCATAAAAATTAAAAATCTTAAAAGGTAACTTGCCTTTGTACTTACTAAAAACTCTTTGTAGCTTCCTGAAAAAAATTGCTTCTTTTAGATCTGATCCAATATTAGAGTCTTGATCAACCCACTTCTTAGATACTTTGAATGCGGCCTCTTTTCTTATAGAATCTTCACTTTCAAATCTCATCTCAAATGTAGTTAGAATTCCATGTAGTTCAGTCAACTTCAAAGCATTCAGATCCTTAGCTTCTTCAACAACAGAGAATTTAAAATCAAACCTAAATCTAGGAAGAGATCCTTTTTCACAACATTATTCTCTTTCAAATTCCCACCAAGACTTCAGATAGAGTTGACAACTTTATCAACCCAAAGTAGGAGTGTAGCAATATTATCATCTTATTTCATCTTTAGACCTTCAAACTGAGCTCTACAAGTTTGCAGCTTTGCATCTTTTCCTTTGTCATCACCTTCATAAATGGTCCATAATTTATCCCATATATCCTTTGCTATTTTTCACTGCATCACTTTCACAAATTCAGAAACAATCAGTCCACATAAAATAACATTCCTTGCCTTAGCATTGAGTTCACAAGCCCTCTTTCCTACTTGATCCATAGGAGGGTTTTCCAAAATCTCATATCCCTCTACTAAATGACATCTAAATTTCCATTCATAAAGCCATGAAATACCTTACTCCATCCTAACTTTCCAAAATGCAAAATTGGATCTATCAAATAGTGGTGCTTTATTTCAAGAGAATCCTTCTTGTGCCATCCTATACCTACCTTAAGTAGTTAGGATTCTACAAAAGAACTCACTTTGATGCCAATTGAAGGGTGAATCAGTAGATCTAACAAAACAAAATTCTTAAATTTTGTGTCATAGAAAAAAGAACCCTTTGCTTGACATGGGATTAATTCATGATAAAACAAACTTAATGAGGTCATAATCTAGTGTTGTGAGGTATTTTATGCATCCAAACTAGGTCTTTGACCCTTGCAAATCAAATAAAATGATTTTAATGACATCTTGTAAAGGTGTTGTAAGATACTTTCACGCTTTTCTAGACTTAATGAACCTATCTTCCGCTAATTCAACATTATAAAATATGTTTAATAACATTATTACATCAATCTAGAAGGTTCTTGAATTAAATTTAATGATAAACTAATGTTGTAATGTGTCTTGCACATTCACATTGGTTCTTGCGCATTCCTAGGCTATGTGGACCTCATTTTAGTGTTGTAAAGTGTATTTAATTATAATTTCACATTGAATTTTGTGTCCCAAGCCCTAATTTAATTTTATATCATCACTAATAGGCCCCTATTAACCCATATTGTGCATCTTGAGGCATAATTTGATCAAATAACTGACATAGTCATCATATAAGCCTAATTTTCTTACTTCTCAGTATTCCAGCTAGCAAAAATGGCCCTTGTGGGACCCATTCACCATTAGTGGTGAAATAGTCCCTTCTAGGTGGGACCCATTCACCATTACTGGTGAATGAGTCCCATTGGAGCCACTTTTGGGGTTTTAAGTGGGAAAAATTAGGTTTTAAGTTTAATTTTTCTCCATGTCGGCCTTAGGGATCCAATTAACATGCAAATAAGGAGAATTTCCTATAAAAGCACCTCTCTAAACTAATTTTTACATTCACTAACCCAATTCACATCCATTCTTCATTATTCATCCACCAATCTTCCACTTCAAGTCAAGCAACCTAGGGTTTCATGATTACAAGTTATTAAGAAAGCTTATAAGGACATTCAAGGGCTGAATCTTTATGTTGTGCCACATAATTTAAAGATGTATCAACATGGAAAGGTAATCTATTCCATTATTGCACGTTTCATTCCATTCTTTCATCATTTTGGTTTAATTACCTAAAAGGGGTTTGACCAAGGCAAACCCCCATGCCCTAACATTCAACTTTTCTCTCTCTTGCCTTGTGTGTTTGCAGATCTAGGACTCTTGGAAGCTTGGAAATAATTGAAGATCAAGTTGCAAGGTTTCTCAAGTATTCTTCTCATTCAACAAGTCAAAATATCACTAAAATCTCATTTTCAGACCCGTAAATTAGAGTTTCAGAAGCAAACACCTATAGGGCATCAATGTGTAGATCAAAAGCTTCAGAATCCACCTTTGAAAATCTAGAAATTCAAAAGTGGACTCATTTTCCATGGGTGGCAAATGAGTCCCACCCCAAGGTCAATTTTTGGATTTTTACATTTTTAGATACCCTTTTGTCAAAAATGGGCTTCGGTATATTTTGGCAAAACTGGGACTGATTCACCCAAAATGGCGAATGAGTTCCCCTAGGCCTGAAAATCATCATTAATAGTGTTTTAAAAGTAATTTCTAGTCTCCTTCAAGGTTATAGGTGCACACTTTCAGTTGGATTCATTTCTGTTACATTTTTCCATTCATTTGTAGGTGATTTTGAAATACACAATGTGTTTTCAAGCAAATTGTTCTCCTTTAGTTTCCATTCATTAGTCAATGAATCTTATTTAGTTTCTTGTTCTCAAACATTGAATTTAGGAAAATTTCATCCTTTTTCCAACCATATCACACTAATCTTTGAATGTGAACAGAAACATTTTTGGACCCGTCTTTCTCCTTTTAGGTGAAAAACCATAGGAGAGCTAGAAAGAAAGTGGGTGCCAAAAGTCCATGTTTCATTTTGGTGAACCTAATTTTAGAATACTTTTCTTTTCTGATTTGGAGTATTTCATCATAGATGTAGCTTGCATTGATCTTGCATTAGGATTTTCTTGGATTCATTTGCATGATAGGTTTCAAATTTTGCATTCATAAAAACTGCATTTAGGTTGCATTGTCGACATCTAAATTAATTTACATTTTCTAAAATTCTATCTTTTTCATTTAGGTCTGCATCATAGCACTTAGAAACCATAAAAATCCATCACAAAATTCTAAAAATTCTTTAAAAAAAGTCCATACTGGGAATCATTCGCCACCTTGGGCGTATCAGTCCCTTCTGACCCCTAAGACAACATTTTACAGAACTCAGAACTCTATTTTTCAGCTTCTGTTTGGTGCCTTAACCTATCTATATCAGTTAGTTTCATTTCTGTAACATGCATTTTGTTAAATCTAGCTTCAATTAGCTCATTTCATGCATTCTTTAATTTCACTTTTGCATTCACAACATTTCATTTTCAGATTGTTGCATTGTGTAAACAAAAAATTAGTTTACTTAAAAACTAAACATTGCATTTCTTTTTAAGTCCTTTCATTGTAATTTCCTTCCTTTTTCATCATAGCATGCTTTCTTTAAAAAAGATGTGGCTTTGATTTCGCTAATAGTGGATTGTATAAGTGCAACATTCCCTCTTATGAGTTCAATTTTGATTACCACAATGAGGACTTTAAGACACCTGATCAAACCATTGGTACAATCCTTAATCTTACATTTCCCATTGGTGTGGATGGTACTGTAGACAATCAAAACAATCATACTTGTCCTTCTCCCAATACTTATATTCGTGACAAAGGTATCTTGGTACAAGAAGTCACAAGCCTTGAGGGTCTTGATTGTCCATCTCCTTATTCCCCTTTGGATGATGTTAGACAACAAGAACATGAAATCATAGACACATTGCTAAATATCACCTTACCAAATATCCATGGTCATGACAATCAAAATTATTCATCTCCTAATATCCCTCCTCGATGTAAAGAGGATAGGTTGGTGTTAGAAGAAATCCCTATTAAGAATCATGACACCCTTGATCCTCCCTTCCCTAATGCTCCTCCCATTTGGGAAAATCTATTTGACAATCATAATGGTTCTTCTCTTGATGCCTCTCCAACTTGTGATGAAGCTACCTTGCAAAACTCAAACTTGGATGAACATATTGCAAGCTCTCCTAGTATGGTAGACAATATGGAACAAGAGAATGTGACCTTAGAAACAATCAACAATCAAATACAATCTTCCCCTAATCCCCCCACTATCAATAATCAGACACATTCAACCATTAATAACTCCCTTAGTTGCGATGAAGTTATTTTGGATGAACCAAACCTTAATTGTCATGAACATGTGGTTTGTTGTTCTCCTAAGAACTCTCCTTCTAGGGAGGATATTATGACCCAAGACAAAGATAATATCCCCTTCAAAGATAATGAAAAATATCACTTGTTATGGGATTTTCACAATATTCAACCTCACTACACCCTTTACCCACCCTCACATAAACTTCATCCTTCCAATAAACCTTGCTACACACTTTACCCACCTTCACATCCACTTCATCCCTCCAATAAACCTCACTACACCCTCCGCCCACCACAAACTAATGTGTCGCAGCAACCGAGTTATAATACCATTGCTCATACATATAACACTCAAAATAATTCGCAACCACCGCAACCAATCCCACCCTCCTTACCTTTACCCAATCCACCTAGCGCTCCTCATTACATCCCACTCACAAAGGAGTATGATCTTGTTGAACAATTAAAGAATACTCCTGCAAATATTTCCCTTTGGGATTTACTTCAAAACACCAAATTATCACAACATTCTTCAAACAACCTTAAAACAACTCACAATTCCTCCTGGTACCACTCTAAAATGATGTGGCAGCTCTCATCCAAAAACTAAATCTTGACATTACTTTCCATCAACATGAGCTCCCTCTTTTGGAGTTGCGTAAACAACATGATGCCTTTATGATAATTTCTCAATTCAATCACATAGGTATCAAATGCACTATCATAGATAATGGTTTTTCCCTTAATGTGTGTAGTGTGAGTCTCCTTGATCGATTACATGTTGACAGGTCATAAATAATACCCGATTCTGTCTCTATTTGCAGATTTGATAATACAACAAAGCAACCAATTGGTGTATTCACTTTTCCTATTACGGTTGGGGTGGTTACTTTGCAAACTCCTATTCATGTCATGCCTTATGATCTTTCATACAAACTTCTTTTAGGCAGACCATGGATTCATGAGATGAATGTAGTGCCTTCAACCCTTCATCGTATAATGAAATATGTCTATAACAATAACATTTATCAAGTTGAAGCAGATCCTGAGCCTGAAAGTTGCTTGCAGCTTGAAAAAGGAGCTACAAGTCCTCTGAAAACATTGATTCCAACATCCAACATAGATCCTCTTGAAATTGAACACAACAATGAGGGATTTCCATCTGAATTATTCGGTGACGATTGGGGATCTGTAGACTTCACACCATCATTTATGGGTGAATACATAGTTAGACAAAAGAAAGGTGAGACACAAGGACAACCAACCATCATGTCAACACAAAATTCAGACAACCTTTCGAAAGCATCCTCCTCAACCACTTTAGACAAAGAAGCAAACTACACAACAAACCTTTGACGAACACAATAATGAACAACTCCCCAATTCCAAAGCCATGAAACAACTTTATGGAAAAGGGTATGAACTCATTAAACAACAAGGATATCATGGAAAAGGATGTGGTGCTCGAGAACAAGGTATCCACAACCCTATAGAGCTTAACACACAAAAAATGACTCATGGTCTTGGCTATTGTCGTATGATCGAGATCACCAAAACCTCACTCAACATCAAAAACCCCACACAACACACTCCTAAATCATCCTTAGTAACTATTGGTCTTGAAAATAATCCTTTACCAAACATACAACACACACCTACACCTACACCTTCGCTTAATGACAATGTCATCTCGCAAACCGATCATGATTTGAATTCGTCAGATTTTGTATCCTCCTATAATGGGAAGAATAAAATCTCGCAATCTAGAGAAAATTGTGTAAGTATGACATCCAATACTAAGGAAGATGTATCCTTGAAACAAACCACAAGTCCACGTTCTCCTCTTGATCAAGAAGGTATCTTGTCGAGACTCCTCCAAGATCACTTGATCACCCTCCCTCCAAGAACTTGAAATAAATGTCATGAAAAGAATTCATTTTGTGCATATCATTGAGTTCATGGTCATTCCACTAATGAATTTAATTCCTTGAGTCATAAAATACAACATTTTTAGGAGTTTGGAATGCTTCCCTATGTAGGGGGCATCTAATTCCTCTAATTGCTCTTGATTTTCACTCTAGCATGCATCAATCATTTTGGATCACCTTTTTCTTTCACTCAGTGGGGGCAAGGGGTTTAGCAAGTCTTGTCCGCATATGTCACTTGTGGTTGCTTCCTTTGGCTAGTTGTTAACCTTTCATCAATACATAAGAGAAAACTTGGGATGTGGATGGCATGCCTTAAGTTGGCTCGCATATGACATACTTCTCTCTCTCATTACATAGCTTATCGAACACATATGAATTGGCATAGGGCTTTCTGAGTAAGCTCTTATGTCTTCTTCTTTCTCTTCTACTTTAAAGAAATTTCTCGTAGTAGGGTGCTTGCAACTACTTTAAAGTGGGGGTCATACATCACCACTCACATTTCATTGTGTGATTTTTTTTCTTGCGATTCCCTCGCTTGGAGGCATTAGGAACAATGTTGTCTAGGATGAGATCTTGTACTTATCCTCTCTTGGAGACATTGAGCATGATGTTCTGTAAGATGAGACCTTGCACGAACAAAGAAAAATCCCTTTGAACAATCTTTATATTATTCTGCATTAACATTGTCTATGAGTGTCTTGCATACAAAGTTTTGCTTACCTCATGGAGCTCAAAAATCATTTTTCTTTATGGCACCTTGTTAAAGTTATCAGTAGGTATAACTTTAATATGGTTGAGCGGGAAGCCCACCTAGCAGCATGAATTTTCCCCATAGCCACCTTTGTGTTTGTGAGTGCATACCAACTAGTGTATGTATATTACCTTTTTGAATTTCTCACCCCACAGACAACTAGTTCTGTGGCCCCAGAGTGAGTGCATCTTTTTCACCTTGTCTTTCTTTCCATCTTGCCTTTGCATTGTTTTTGTATCTTGGGGGCTTGACCTACATATGGATCTCTCTTGAATGTCTACTTGAGTGTGAGTTTGAAGCAAGTTCATACTCTCACTAAAGTGGGGGCTAAATGTGCCATAGAATAAAAAGACCCTTTGCTTGGCATGGGATTAATTCATGATAAAATGCATTTAATGAGGTCTTAATCTAGTGCTGTGAGGTATTTTATGCATCTACACTAGGTCTTGGACACTTACAAATCAAATAACATGCTTTTAATGACGTCTTGTAAAGGTGTTATAAAGTGTTGTAAGATACTTTCACACTTTTCTAGACTTAATGAACCCATCTTCCCCTAATCCAACATTATAAAATGTGTTTAATAACATTATTACATCAATCTAGAAGGTTCTTGAACTAAATTTAATGATAAACTAATGTTGTAATGTGTCTTGCACATTCACATTGGTTCTTGCACATTCCTAGGATATGTGGACCTCATTTAAGTGTTGTAAAGTGTATTTAATTATACTTTCACATTGAATTTTGTTTCCCAAGCCCTAATTGACTTTTATATCATCATTAATAGGCCCCTATTAATCCATATTGTGCATCCTGAGGCATAATTTGATCAAATAACTGACATAGTCATCATATAAGCCTAATTTTCTTACTTCTCGACATTCCAGCTAGCAAAAATGGCCCCTATGGGACTCATTCACCATTAGTGGTGAATGAGTCCCATTTGAGCCATTTTCAAGGTTTTGAGCGGGAAAAATTAGGTTTTAAGTTTAATTTTTCTCCATGTCGGCCTTAGGGATCTAATTAATAGGAAAATAAGGTGAATTTCCTATAAAAGAACCTCTCTAAACTCATTTTTACATTCACTAACTCAATTCAAATCCATTCTTCATTATTCATCCACCAATCTTCCACATCAAGTCAAGCAACCTAGGGTTTCATGATTACAAGTTATTAAGAAAGCTTATAAGGACATTCAAGGGTTGAATCTTCATGTTGTGCTACAGAATTTCAAGATCTATCATCATGGAAAGGTAATATATTCCATTATTGCATGTTTCATTCCATTCTTTCATCATTTTGGTTTAATTACCTAAAAGGGGTTTGACCAAGGCAAACCCCCATGCCTTAACATTCAACTTTTATCTCTCTTGCCTTGTGTGTTTGCAGATCTAAGCCTCTTGGAAGCTTGGAAATAATTGAAGATCAAGTTGCAAGGTTTATCAAGTATTCTTCTCATTCAAAAAGTCAAAACATCACCAAAATCTCATTTTTAGACCTGTAAATCAGAGTTTCAAAAGCAGACACATGTAGGGCATCAAAGTGCAAATCGGAAGCTTCAGAATCCACCTTTTAAAATATAGAAATTCAAAAGTGGACTCACTCACCATGGGTGGCGAATGAGTCCCACCCCAAGGTCAATTTTTGGATTTTTACATTTTTAGATACACTTTTGTCAGAAACGGGCTCTGGTGTAGTTTGGCAGAACTGGGATTGATTCACCCAGAATGGTAAATGAGTCCCCCCAGGCCTAAAAATCAGCATCAACAGTGTTTTAGAATCAATTTTTAGTCTCCTTCAAGGTTCTAGGTGCACACTTTCAGTCTAATTCATTTCTGTTACATTTTTCCATTCATTTGTAGGTGATTTTGCAATACACAATGTGTTTTCCTTTAGTTTCCATTCATTAGTCAATCAATATTATTTAGTTTCTTGTTCTAAAACATTGCATTTAGGAAAATTGCATCCTTTTTCCATCCATATCACACTAATCTTTGAATGTGAACATAAGCATTTTTGGACCCGTCTTTCTCCTTTTAGGTGAAAAACCCTAGGAGAGCTAGAAAGCAAGTGGGTGCCAAAAATCAATGTTTCAAATTCAACACTAATTACCAAATCATGCGAATTGAAACTTTACTACTATTATCAGAGCATATGATTCCTCACAACAAAACCCACATAAACAAACAAAACATAAACACATAAAGAACACTAGAGGACACTAGATATACATAGAAAACTAAATATGGGAAGAAACATGGCGAGAATAGCTGCTTGGATCTACTTCCCAAATCCAACCTCACAATGTAGAAATATACAAGTAAATTTTACACACTAAAGTAGGCACCAACCTATTGGAGACAACAACCTCTATTATGCTTGTAGGCACTAGCCTACTAGAGACACCAATCTCTAAATGAAAAAATACAATAGCTAGAACACTAGTCCTACCAAAATACAATGATAAAGGTTATGGATCTTTAATAGAACACATGCATGTACTAGAGCCACTACTGACACTCTTCCTCACTGAAAATGATCTTCTCATATTGGTGCACTCTCTTTTCTTCACACCGGTGTAATTTTGCTTCACATTGATGGACTCACAATCCACATCACATGCATTTGAAAATTTGAAATATATACATGACATTACATTAACACTATTCCATGTTGGCCAGGGATCCAAAAATAGCTAGAATGACATAAGGTGGACCTGAATTCAAATTACCTAAAGCATGTAGTAGGTTGGTCCAAAAAAAAAAATTATTGCTGCCAAAAGAACATGATGTCATGTACTACCACAAGAACCTTAAGCATGTCCTATCCTAACACCACACACAAGATTTGAATTACATACACTACTAGCCATTACCACACACACCTTGAATTTCATCTGGTTGATAGACAAGAACATAGATCCTTCTGTCACTTCAAACTTCTTGCAGACTGAACATATCCTTCAAAAACTCAAGAACATGATAGAACTAGTGTAGGCATACTGTCCTTCCAAACCACATAGAAAAGATGCTTTTTTGAAAGAAACACTAACCACATTTGTATTTCCAAAGAAATTTATCTGCCCAAAAGATATCCTTGTGCAGACTTCTGAACCACCACAGTCATAGTGACTGAATACTTTGTATGGTATATTAACCATATAGTACACACCAACTCCCTTAGAGGCAGTAATGTCTCAATAAAACTAATAGTGATATGATTGATGAGACAACTTCTTCATAACAATAAAATTACCAACATAGATAAGTATGCAACCATACTAAAACACTAACATCCTACATGCATATACAACAAGGGAATATAATGATAATTCTAGTACTCCTACAATCTTTTTCATCTTTGACATCAAACTTCTTATTGTATCACTGACAACCTTTGTCATCAATGACAACCTATGTTCAACAAATATGTGTAGGAAAATTGAAATACCCCTAACATAAGGAAAATAAAAAACCTACACTAACACCCCCCTTAAGCATAGCTTAGGTGGGTGAAAAGATGGGTCCCGAAAATGAAGCTTGATGAGGTACCCATGCACATAGAGATCCCCCTAAAAAGAAGAACCCCTCCATAAGAGGAATACTCCCCTAAATAGAGAGAGACAATACTCCCCCAAAGTAGAGAAAGAGAAAATGAAGGACTAAAAATCGACTCTTGAAGTAGACACATGTTGCACCCCTGATAAAGCTTGCAAATGAAGTAACTTGCTTTCTATGGAGGGTTTGGTGAAGATGTCCATAGTCTACTTTGATGTAGAACAATCCTTAATATCAATGATGCCTTGTCACATTTCAATTCTAAGTTTAATTTAGCTATTAAATTTAGGAAGTGGAATTATTAAGAGAAATTAAAAATGCCCTTGAATATTAAGTGTTTGGAAAATAAATGAATAAATTAAGGAGGCTATATTAGAGGATGTAAATAGTTAAAAATAAAAGTGAGCAAAATAGTTAAATAAAAACTAATTATTAAGATAATAAAGATGGAGTAAAATAAAAGAATTGCATGCTGCATGTTACATGCAAAATTGTTAGTGGAGGAGACATGCATGTAGAAAATGAATGCATGCACAACATGCAAGTGGTGGGCAGTAAATATGGTAGCGGGAAGGAAGATCACGATGTGGGAAAAGAGCCATGCAAGATATAGAAGACATTCAACTTTCTTTTTAATAGAGGTGGCAGTTTGGAAAAAGGGGGTAGGGGTTGTCCCCATGAAGAGGACGTTGTTCCTTTCGTTTGAGGGAGAACACACCACAAAAGTGCGTTCGCGAGAAGAGAAGCTTAAAAAAAATGGAGGAAAGCGTAGATGGAGAAGGGGAAGACTTCAGTGGCGTGGTCGAGGATTGCAAGGTCGCTTTCATAGGTGGCGATGCCTTGGCCATGAGATTTGGCAGTGTATTGTTTGGGAGAATCTTTGTTCACGCCATAAGATAGGTCGACACAGCGGTTTATGAGAACCTTTGATGAGCAATGCCATTTGGGCAGTAATGATTGGATCGTTCCAACTGCCTGTTTCTGGAGAGCACAGTCTAGTTACCTCGCATGTTGGTATGACACACCATCTTGAGGATAGGGTAGCATCGTGTTTCAACTTGCAAGGTACGAATTTAATTATTTCAGGCTTAAACTGTTGAATAGTATTTAATGCCTATATTTAGCCTTCGAACTTGTGGCTTGTCCATGAATTTTTTGGTCTTTTAGATAGGAATATGAAGTGTGGTTCTAGTCTATGCAAGGAATCTCATATATTCTTCTTTCTTCATTCTGCCTGCCGTCCATTACTTGAGGGCTTCATCATTACTGTATCCCTCTGGCTCCTTGAACTGAAATTCAAATTTGTTTTAGGCTTATATGCAAATTAGTTATTGACTCTCTTTGTTGAGCTCCATGATAAGCTAGTTTTGGTGGTCGTTGTAGAAAAAAGATTTAACTTGCAATGAATAAACTTTTATAAGTCTATGTAGTGTCTTTGCCGAAATAGTAGCGCCCTTGTCTTAATGGTTAAAAAAAGCAGATTTCACACTATTGCAATGTATCAGAGGTGTTATCAATGTACAAGCCTTACTTTATCGCATTTGAAGAGATGTGTCATTTGTATAGAGGTATTCATATCTATTCAAAGGCCGCTTAAGCTATACATGGATTGAAGTTCAAACCAAAGTGATAACTTTATGTCGACCCAAAACATATACATCTATACATACTCTTCTCCTTCTCATAAAGAATCTCTTAAGACAGATCTATCTGATGCCTGGTCCTTCGTTTATACAGATTTCATCGTATATATGTTATATTGGATGCCTTAATCTACAATCTTTAATCATATTCCTTACGAGATATAAAGAACTCATTTTTTATTTATATGTTTTATGATCCTTATAAACTTCTTTCCTTCGTTGTTATTAATCGGTGTGATGTGATAGATTAATAGCTTCGCGGCTTGACCCATAACCTTGATAACTTATTGAGTTGACGTTTATAGCCTCACATCTTGTCCCAAAGTTAAGGCAGTTTTGTTTGAGTGAGGAATCCTTCGACTTTGTCACATCCCTGATAGAATTGAATGGTTAATGAATTAAGCCTCTCAGTTTTGTCACAATAATGTCACGATAATGACAATATTATGATGTTAATATGCTAAGCCTCTCGGCCTTGTCATACCTGTGTTAATTTTATCTTTCTCTATTAATAGCCTCATGGCCTTGTCGCATAACCAGTATAATATTGTATAGTATGGAATTCTTTCGGCCTTATCTCATCTTCAACATAGAGAGCTCCATATCAAATTGGAGTACGGTCTTTCTTGATGGACATCACTTCCACCAGCTGCAATGTTATTTGCGACTGGACTTTGTCATCCTCATACTAGCGTTACTTTTCCTTGTAACAACTTCCATTCCTTTTTGGCTCAGTTTTCATGTAGTAGTTCATATATATATATATATATATATAACCGCTTATTTTATTTCAAAAATCATACTTCGTAACTACTAGCATTTATTACCCACCACTAGTAGTTAATTCATCAACTTTTGGTTAACCAAATTTAATCAAATGTTAGTAGACACCATTAGGTGTTTGTGCAGAGATAGGTAGTATTCATTTGTCATAACTAGAGAATGGAGAGTGTAAATAAAGGATTTGCACATTATTATAGTTTAAATTACTTTCGTCTTGATCTTTTAAAGATCGATATTTTGTGGAGGTTTAAGTAATATTGAACACTAGTTAAGATTTGACGACTCTAAATTAAGCTTGAACAAGCATTATATTTTCATTCATGTATATAGATTAGATAAATTAGAGTGGGTTCTTTTATATGATCATAACCTAGCATATATGCATTTGATAAGAAACAAGAGAATGAGTTTTCTTTCCTTTTCTCATTACCCTATTTGGGCTGATTGCTTGAGAATCTCATCAATTACATTAAAAATCATAGGAGTATCCTAGTTCTTACAATCCATTTGGTACCATTGAAAAGTCAAAGAACAATCTATTAGCTTAAAAGTGCTAAGAAATTATGTGAATAATTGTTTGACTTTGAAGTAATCATTTATAACTTATGAGTTAGTGACTCCTATATCGACCATTTAAGAGTGGAGTATCGGAAAGTTTTGATAAGATATGATAGATAATAATAGTGGAGTAACACTCTAGGAATAGATGAAGTGATAATGATTATAATAAAGAAGATGTCTGCATATGAATATGCTTAACTTGATGGAAGATGTATTTTTTGGGATGCATATGTGCAAATCTTCTAATAATACCATGTATGCATGTTTGCATTCTTAAATCAATAAAAAATTGTAATTGATCAGATGAGAGTTTGATTTTATAAAAATGTATTCACATATATAAATTGACTATATATGTATTTATATATACATACATGTGATATACCTTCTTTATTAATATTTTCACATTTTTTTTGTTTACACATTAATATTTATCATTAAATGATGAAAACATTGATTGTTAAGAACTTAAATATTGCGACTCATTAGTGTGATGCCAACCACCCATTTTATGTGATTTTTAAATTATTAATAAAATAATTTTCATATAAAAATTGATATGACAAAAGTCTCAAAGTGACAATTTTCTACATCATCCATTATTAGTTGGATTGCATTTTTCTTTTCTTTGTTAAGGTTGAGAGCATCATTATATTATAACTTTCCTATTTGAAGTTAATAGACAACCTATTATCGTATCTATAATATCCAGTAATTAATTTTGTATCTCGTAATCTTAAAGATTGTAGAGTACGTATAAGACTTCTCTAGATAAGAATCAATGAATGAGGGGTATTTGTTTGATCAAATTTACTTAAAGCACGGTCCTTAATAATATCTTGCCAATACAGTTATCAAAATTTGATATGCAAGATCACTTAATTCTCGTAATAGAGATTAGCATTGAATCCGTATACATCAAGACACAATCATACATTAGAACTATTCTTAATAATCTAACAATTGGGAGAGACAATGAGAACACACTAAATTTATTTGTTGCTGATAAATTAATAAATAGAATGAGTATGTAAATACATATATTTGTTCTTAAACAAACAAATTTAACAATAAACCAGCAACGACTTTCACAATGCCATGATATTTTACGGTCTAAAATTAAAGTCAAATAAATGCTTATGACACTTTTTTGTTTAAAACAGTTAAAACATTCAAATGTGTGTTAAACTAAAGTCGTCTGGATACTATTCGTACATATTAATGAGTTTTGACGTCTGCATTTTTTCTTTTTGACGGGAAGCCCAAGCAACAAAAATATATTCCTGTTTACCGTATGATCACGTCTGATCTTGCCGTCACGAAGCGAAGCTAACGCTTAGCTTTCAGTCCCAATCAACAAGACTGACTTTTAATAGACTTATTCAAAACCAAGCTCACCAACTAGATTGAATATATAAGAAAATATAATTCCTGATGACATTTCTTACAAGAACTCCATTCACATTGACAAAGGATTAGCGTGCAAACGGTTGAGGTTTGACATTGTCTTGCAATAATTTTCCAACAAGAAAATGCGTTTGCCTGACATCAACGCGCTTCGCCCCGGACCATTTCTCAGTTGAATATCACTACTCTTTCTTTATGTTTAAGAGCATTGCCGCTCCACAAGCCCTTTCTTATAATCCGATCATACGGTAAAATTATCTGAAGAAAAGCTAGCAGTACGATGATTCAATCGGCATACGTCTCTAACACCCACGCTCCGTTCGTGAGGAGCAGCTGCAAGACTGTCGGGAGCGCCAAGGTAAAAAGCTCTAGGGTTGCCTCCTCTTCTTCCACAAATCTTCGCGTTTTCGCGGCCTTAAATAGATCCTCCAAAACTCTGTTAAATGGCGGTAAATCGTCTGTTGTTGTTGAACTAGCGGCAGAGTTGTTGGAGACGAAGGGGAGGCAGGAGAACACCATCCGGAAGAGAGCTGATCTGCGTGTGAATCCACCGCCACCAGAACCTGCGCTGACGGACAGATTGACTCCCGTCGAATTGCAAAGATTTGCGAGGCGGCTGGAAGAGGTGTATAGAAACAGCCCAACGGTGTCTCCAAAAGAGGGTTTAGGTGAGGACTGGAGAAAGTACCAGGGTTCGAATAACTGGGAGGGGCTTCTGGACCCTTTAAGTCCCAAGTTCAGGCCAGAAATTGTGAAATATGGGGAATTCGCCCAGGCGACCTATGACGCCTTCGACTTCGACGCGCACTCCAAATACTGCGGCAGTTGCAGGTTTAACCGGCAAAGAATGCTGGAGAAACTTCACCTGCACAACACGGGTTACCAAGTCAGTAAATATCTGTACGCCATGTCGGACGTCCACATGCCCAAATTTTTTGGGCAGTCGGATTCCATGGACCCGTGGAGCGAGGACTCCAATTGGATGGGCTACGTGGCTGTGAGTACAGACGAGGAGACGAAGCGCCTTGGTAGGCGTGACATCATGGTGGCATGGCGCGGGACCGTCACACAGCTGGAATGGATGGAGAATCTGCGCGACATTCTTCACCCCGTCGGTGATCTTGGCTGTTCCGAGCGCACCGCCATCAAGGTGGAGCGCGGGTTTCTCAGTATTTATACTTCTAAGAATGATGCGACCCGCTACAACAAGCACAGCGCCTCACAGCAAGTGATGGACGAGATCCGCCGCCTGGTGGCACTCTACACGGGGCGTGGTGAGGAGGTGAGCATTAGCATATGTGGGCACAGCCTCGGCGGCGCCCTCGCGCTTCTTAAAGCCTTTGAAATAGCCGCTAAAGGAGTCAATGTGCATGCAAACGACCCGACCCGAAGAGTTCCTGTCACCGTCTTCTCGTTCGGGGCTCCACGAGTGGGCAATAGCGCTTTCAAGGACACTCTGGAGGAGCTCGGCGTAAAGGTCTTACGTGTTGTGGGCAGGCAAGACGTGGTGCCCAAAATGCCTGGCATTTTGTTTAACGAAGGAATGGAGAAATATGAAAAACTAATGGGGCACATGCTGGAGTCTCTCCCTTGGTCATACAAACATGTAGGAGTGGAATTGGCATTGGATCTCAAGAAATCTACATTTTGGAAGAGTAACCCTGATCTGGCCGGGTGCCATAATTTGGAGGTGTACTTGCATTTGTTGGATGGGTTTGAAAGCTCAACCGCTCCGTTCCGAGGTGAAGCTCGACGTGATGTGGCCTTGGTTAACAAGGCCTCTGATATGCTGCGCAGAGAGCTGATGGTGCCGACTAATTGGCATCAATTAGAAAACAAAGGGCTAGTACGCAATTGCTATGGAAGGTGGGTACAGCCCGAGCGAGATGTCGATGACGTGCCCTCCCCACACGGAATAGGCTTCTTCTCAAGCTGATTTTGGATCATAACGGTATTAAAGTCCCAATTATACACAATTAATATAAAATTTCTTTGTCTAGATTGTTTGGGGAGCGCATATTTTTTGATTCATTGTTATTTTATTTTTCCAATTTTAATCTGATTTATTTGTAAATTAAACGTTTAATATGTTAATATATTTTAAAATTTATATTGTTAAAATTTTACAATTAAATTTTTGAAAGTTTTCTTAAAAAGGAAAATATTGATTATAATATAAGGTATCTAGTGGAATGTTAGATATAAAGTGAGATAATAAATGTGACGTGTTTAATAGAATCATTTGAAATCAATTCATCATTTCAATTCTAAAAATGAATTATCTAACATATTCAACATGAATGATAAGAAGATTATGTGTGTTGATAATTGTGTGGGCAATACATATAAATTCATATTGTAACTTGTGTTTACTGTTTGACAAAACTCATCCATAAAGTGAAGATCTATAACTATCTTTGGATCCACTTTAAATGATGAACTTATTGAAGAACAAGTGAATGAGTGATCTCAATTATGTAAGAACAAAATGTTTATACATTCAGAAAGTTAGTTCAAAAGAAACCAAACTACTAAATTTCCTAAATACGAAACTAGCAAATGACCAACATGATGTTATAAAAAATGGTAACAATCCCCCCTTATTACATCATATGCCTAAGAGAACAAAGAAATAAAGTTCA
>VDFB02286991.1:0-14163 GCA_007258455.2 Sequoia sempervirens
AAGGTTGTAGTGGCAGCAATGAGAAACATTTTAGTTTTGACTATCAATGAGATGAATGACATTCCAAAATCCGTCCTAATTTTTTTGTTAAACATTCATGAACAAGAAGGAAAGAATTTCTCTACTGCTGGTTTGCTGATCAAAGATTTGTTCATTCAGTGTGAGAAAATTGAAGCCATACTTGAAGAAGACAGAGCAGAAAAATGAAGTAGTTATTAGTGCAAAGGATGGGAATAAAATGTCATTTCTCAATGATTCTAAGGCAGTTTCTCAAGAAGTACCTATTGATAGGCAGTTGTTTGCACATGCTGAGGGTGAGTGCAAGGAGGCAACATCAATTTTGAATACACATGAAGAGTCTACGACAAGTAATCAAGAAGAGCCCCTTGGAATGTTTGTAACCACTTGTGAAGAGATCAGTAGTATACCTTTACATGAAGGGCTCATTGAAGACAAGAAGGATGAATTCTTCAAATCAGCTAGTAATAATGATCCTTTACTTCATTCCAATGAAGATTTCAAGACAAATGGCTTCACAGAAGATGCTGGTAGAACAGTTGTGTGGGATGAGTTTGTTGAAGAAGAGCAAGATGAAGCAAATACTAGTGGTGTTAATGAGTCAGCCTATGATCACTTTAATGTTGATAATGTTTACGATGATTCGGTTGAGTTAAGATCAAATCATGTTGAAGATTTGGTGAGAGGGATAATTCTCTACTTGTTGTTGACCTGACTTCCCAAAGAATTCCTTATGAAGAATTTATGACAAGTGACCAAGAAGACTTCTTTGGTATGTATGTGGATGCTAATGATAAAATCAGCAACACATCTACTCATGATAATTCCATTGAAAAAAAAAAAAGAATGATAAAATATTCAAAGCAACTGGCTTTGATGATTCTTTAATCCAATACAATGCTAGTGACTTGGGTAATAATGGGTTTGATTATCAAACTACATTTGTGGAGAAAGTTATAGATAAAGATTTCAGTTCAAGAGGATTTGGGAGTGATTCATTCAAAGAGTCCACAATCCAAGTGGAGCATGATGAGCACCTTCCTGTTGATCATTACAATCAACCCTTTTGCATTTGGGATCCTGGTGAGATGGCACCAAGGTATGATAAAGAACTTGAGTGGGATAAATTTCCCTTTGATCCTGATAAAGTTCAAAATCCATTTTGTATTGCAAGCTATGGAGTCATGGGAGAAGACGTCGTCTTTGATGAAGAAGCTTGTTTGGCAAAGCTCCATAAAGATTCCTTTGAGGTGGTTGTAGCCACTAAAGCAGAGTATGTTGCTACCAAGACTTTAAGAGCATAAATCAATAATGATTCATTGTTTGAAGATATTGCTGTTAGGAAGGAAGCTGATTTTGAGAATCAAGTCAAAGAAAATAAATCAGAAAAGTTGATGTTTGATGAGCAAAGCTTCTTTGCTGATTTTGATCATGGGCCTAAAGAGCTGCAAGTTTTGAAGGATAACTTAATGGTTTCAGAAGTAAAAATTGTTAGAGCATTATCAAGATTTGATAGCACACACAATTTTGTTGAAGAACTCTACTGGAAGTTTCAGTTTGAAGAGAGACAGAATGGAGTTAAAGGAGTCACTCTTTCCAAGTTGCAAACTATCAAAGAAGCATTGGAATCATTAAAGACAGATTATTTGCATTTGCTCTCAGATAGGGATAATGCCATTAAGTTTGCAGAAGAGACCTATGATGCCTACCAAGAGAAGGAGAAAGAGGTTGATAGTCTTTGCCTTGATCTTACCTTAGCTCATCACTCTTTTTGCAAAGCAGAAAATCAATCATCTATGGCAGCCACACTTATGGAACAAGAAGCTAATACAAGGCTAAAGGAGATCAAGCAAATAGTTGAAGGAATTAATGAACTCCATAACGTTGAAACAATGCATAATGCCAAAGAGATTCAATATGTTGATAGTGATTGGAGGGTAAATCAAGAGTGTGAACTCTTGAGTTGGGAAGAGAATTTGCCTCAAGAAGGGATAGCTTGCAGCCATGAGCTAGATGTGATGACTGGTAATGTGTGTGATATTCATCACGCTACATTCTATGGATCAACAACTAATGATGGGCATCTTCAAGTTGAAGAAGATGTGCATGAATTTTGTGAAGACACCAACGAAAGGGATGAAAGAAATATTGTTTCTATGATTGTGTACAACAATCCACCATCTTCACATGATTTGTTAAATTATGAATTGATTGACAATTTCTATGTGGATGGCATTGGTAAGAAGTTTTATGTTTTTGACATGCATAATTTTATAGTCAAGCATAAGATAATGTTAGTGGATCCATTCTATATGTCAAGCAACACTCTCTTGGGATGGATAGTAAATGAGCATTTAATGGTGTTCAAACTTGAACTGGCTGGTTTTCACTCAGCATTAACCAATGGAAGAGTACCACCTATCTTAAAATGGTTGATGAGGTCAGGTCTTGGAGAGATGCATCAAATTGTGGGAGAACTTTCAGACTTGCCCCTTTGGTTTCTAGATTGTGCATTGTTGCTGAGTGATTATTCTAAAATGCTGGTCATGAAAGGTTCAAACTTTGCATTGATGGTTGCAGTTGATTACATGGATTTGTGTGCTCGAGACTTTCACTATGGCTCTTGGAGATATGTTGGGAATTCTTCCCAATGTGTTGGAAATTATTTGTGGTTGGGAATTCATACTTGGAATTATCAACATGGCTTGATGGAGATTGTTGCAAGTAGAAAAAAAGATCTTTTGAGAGATAAGGATTCAATTCTCAGAATCTTTGATGTGGCCCCCATCTTTACCAATCATTTGATAATTCCTTTGGTTCATCTATTGGTGGATTGGAGAGATACTTCGAACAAAAGATGGCTTAATGATGGGTTGGAGTCTCTTGAGGGGATGTTTCCAGCCTTGGGCAGGAACAATTGTGATATTATGGACACTGATTTCCAGTGTCAGAATAGTTGTTCTACTCTTTGTATGCTGATTTTCCTAAAATCAGACTTTAATTGGTTTACTTCAGATTTCATGGGCAGCTGGTACACTTATTTTTTCTCTTCACAATCTCTTATCAATGATGGTTTTTGGTCCCAAAGGTGGGAAATGATGTTTCATAGTGATTTGGATCAGTTTTGGATGGTGTTCAAATTATTTTTCAGTGATCATCCTTGTTCAATCTCTAGCACTAGTGTTAGGGGCAGCGAACCTTTGCTTGATTTGGTTCAATTTTTTGAGACTTTGAGGGAGAGATTGGTGGAAATTTTTAGAACTTTTCTTGAATATGTCAGCATTATTCAAAGGGGGTATTATACATCCTTGTGGAGTCTTGAGGATGCAGCTGCTATGACTTTGCAAAGAATTGTTTTTCCCTTTGCAATTAGCTACGATGGAGACACACTTGCTGTTGTGACTCGGTTTGTTACTTTGAGGAGTTATGTTGATGAGAATATTTTTGAGTTGCTTAAATTATTCTTCATTGTTCTCAGAATGGTGGTTGACATTGACATTGCAGACGGTAATTCCTCAGAGTTTATTGGGCATGAGACATTGCTAGATTTTGAATCAAACCTTTCCATGTTGTTCAGCTTGAATTTCAGGCATGTTATCACTTTGAGGTTGCAGGGATGGTTTGTGCAGTTATGGTGCAACGATTTCATTTTTATGATCAGAGTGGAGCAGCATCAGCATGGTGGAACTTTTCACAGATGGAATTGGGACCTTGGGATCCTATTTATTTTGATGGGATCAGTTTGGAGTGTTGTGGCATTGCTTGAGGACAAACAATTTTGGGTAGGGCGGACTGTAATGTCCCCATTTTGGCCATTAGCTCTTCATTTGGTTTTAGCCTATTTCCAGAAACCCGTAGGCTTGTTTGAGGTAAAATCAGGGTTTCCTTCTTCGGAGGTTCTATGGCATTTTAGGGAGTTTACTATTTATAGTAAATTCTATTTTTTGGCAGTATGCAGTTTTTAGTCTTCAGGTCTTCATTTTCAATTGGAGCAAATAAATGAGTTCAAGTTTTGGCTTCTGAAAACTTTATATTGGTGAATTTCATGAATAAAGGCATTAATGTTATAATTTGTAGTTGACCCCCTTGGCCTAGGGAAATAACTTTATGTTGTTCTTAAAAGGTGGACTTGAAGGGGGATGCCTTCATAAGAATTAAATATTATTAAGTCTTTAATGCCTTGGGAAAAGTGGACGCCTTTCCTTGGAGATATTATTTTAAAATAAAGTTTTAATGTGCCTTGATAAAGTGGACGCCATATTGAGAAGTTAGAAGATTTTTGGAAATTTGAAGCGTCATTGGTGACTCTTGGCGTACCTTCTTGGGAAATTGAAGAGTCTTCTATTCTTCTATAAAATGAATGCCTTGTTCCAGCTTTTCTCATCCATGAATTTATGCTAATGTTATGCTGTCAAAATGACAACTTGGTTTTTACTTCGAGGGATGCTTACCTCCTAGTTTCAATCCAATTTTGTGTTTGAAATACAACACCTAGTTGGTTTTCATTGCTGCTTCTCATCCAGACTAGCAGATTGAGCTCAACAGTTGAAATTTTTAATGATATTTCCAGTTTTGAAGTTGCTGATGCAGTCACAGCTGAAAGTGGTTTTTGCATACAACTTTTTGTGTGAATTTAATTTGCTTGTGGGTACTTTTCCAATCCATTCCTACACCCAAGGCGACCATCTTTGGAGAGTTTCAGATTTTAATTTTGAGTTGTTGATTTTTACTTGTCAAAATCGCCCCTCATGAAGGCCGTACCATTCTTGCTGCATTGGGATTCATGTAAGAATTAAATTACGAGTTTTTGTTGCTGTTTCTTCATCTATTGTTGGGCGCCTATCTTCCAGCAGCTCATTGGTTTTCGTTTCACACAAAACAGAGGTATTTTGAGTGAGTTGTGAATATTTCTTTGAATTTCACAGTTGCTGATCAGAATTTCCAGAATTGTTATTTTACATCAGACTTGTTTAAGTTTGAATCTCCAGTCCTTTCTTCATCATTTATTGTTGATGTCTAACATGGAATCATCCAGTATCATGGTACATTGAATCTATTGTAATTTTCATGTAATTTGCAGCTCTTTTTCCATATTGTAAGACTGTAAACAGTAGTACTATTCCAATCCTTTATTGCTGCAATTCTTTCTTTAATTTCACATTAGTACCCCTGGATGGTTTACCGCCAGTGTGGATAATTGGATTTGTATTACTCTTGTACCCACTCTCAAGTGGTGAATCCCCACTGATAAGTGGATGCCTGCCGCAGCAGACGAAGTGTTTTAATTGTAGTCTTTTCCCCCCACTGTTTGGTGGTAGTGTGGAAATTCTCTTATGGCTGGTTATCTGCCTATTAGTTTTCAGTTTTCAATCAATCACTCCGTCATATGTTAGCACCTCGCCCTTAGTGGGATCTTGAGTGCACATTTTTGACGTTGAGTTTGTTCCATTTTCAAGTATTGTTCATTAGTTGCTTTGCCATATGACAACACCTTTCCTTCATTGGGATTGAGTGCGCATTCTTGGCGTTGAGTTTCTTTTAAGCTTGGTTTTCAGTTTGATGCCAACGCTAATCCAGTTGGCTAGTGCTGGTTTATGTTGTGTAATTCTATCAAAAAAATTGGTTAGCATATTTCACACATCCTCCATAATTTGCAACTTGCCTATAATCCCATCATTATCATTTGCACAATTATAATTAGTAATTAATTAACCTTAATCTAGGTCTAATGCCAATTATGTCATGTACATAGGTCAATCCCCTCATCAAGACTTTTTCCATTTGGAGAAGTCATCTCCCTTTCCCTAGGAATTTTTAATTCCTATTTATTCTCTCAAAGCCTCTAGAAAGATTAAAAGAAAATTTTAATTCCTTACCCTTCTCCAAGGAATTTTTAATTCCTTTTCTCATCCCTAGTTGGATTATAAGAGGAATTTTTAATTCCTCTCTTGTCACATCCTCCCATGATTTGGGGGAGGATGAGACAAGTCATACCTTTTTCCCTTCCTAAGGTACTTGAAAGTACCTCCACCTCATTGCCATCTCACCTCCATGTCACCCTTTCCCATTTCCCTAGGATGACACATGTCATCTTCACATGCATCTCAAGGCATCTAAACCATTTATTTCTTTTCCTACTTTTAATCCTGACCCTCCATCCTTTTACCCTCCTAATGACTACCCTAAACACTTAGCCAATTTTCATTCATTCAACACACTGACATTCAAGCTCTCAAGCCTTCATGCTTTCACATCCATAGCTAATTTGTATCCAAAAATCCATCAAAAATCCACTTTGCATTCATTTTGTGACTAAAATCATGCAATATCATGGTGTTATGCTATTCGTTTGAAGATTGGAGCACACACATCAACCTATCCAAGGAACTTCTCAACAAACTATTTCTTGGCATCGTTTGAAGGTATATTTTGCAGGATTAAGTTTCATCCTTAGGCCCTAATCTGAGTGTTGGTTTGTGTTTTTAATCTTTGCTTGATTTTGTATTTTCTTGCATTTTAGTAGATTAAATTCACTTGCACATAATATCATTCCAAATGTACCTATTTTTTACTAGATTTGTGATATAAGTGAATAGGTGTCTCGATAATGATATCTTTAAACATCTTTTACATAAATTTATCTAACATAGGTACACTAGTGTATATAAATTGTAATTGTTAATGTTGAGACTTTTTTTTTATAAAAAGAGGGTAAAAACTTTATTGAATCATAACAGCATTACAAAGTCCAAAGAAGGAAGCCACAAGGGGCCAAAACAACAAGAATTAATTCACACCTAAGAAGCACCTCATATCCTCAGCAACCCACTCCTCAAGAACAGGGGCCATATCAACAGGGAGATTGCTCCAATCATCCACAGACCAAGAATCAGTCTTATCTGACGCCCATCTAGCCAGCCCATCAGCCACCCTATTCCATTCCCGTGGAATATGACGGAAAACAATGGACTCCAAGGTAGAGCACAGAGAAATAATCTGTTTGACAATCACAGCTAGCTGCCAATTCACATCCTCCAAATTTTGATTATTCAACATATCAATAACCACCTGAGAATCAGCTTCACAAACAATCCGCTGCCATCCAAGGGAAACCGCACGCTCAACCGCCAAGAGAATAGCGCTAGCCTCCATTAGATTATTAGTTTGCAAACCACGATACATAGAAAAGAAGAAAACCACCACTCCAAGGCTATCTCTACCAATACCACCAACCCCAGCATGCCCAGGGTTACCTCTAGAAGACCCATCAGTATTAATTTTCAACTCCCCTAGAGCAGGTGGGCACCAAAAGCCCTCACGAGAAACCCTCTCACGCCCACGCCTACGATGCACTTTACTCATAATACACTTCCCCCCTGTGGCAAGACCCAGGGAATTTACAACACCCAAGTCCCCAGGAGCAATCGACACAGACAAGTCACACTTTGCAGTCAAAGTCTCCAGCAAAGCCCCAAGAATTCGCCTCCAAAGTTGCCCCACGAGCAATTTTTTATCCAAGAATATTCTTCTGTTACGTTCCAACCAGATTTGCCAAACAATCAAACTAGGACCAATGCTCCAAGCAATTTTAAGAAAAGAGGTTGTAGCAGGAGAAGAACCCTGTCACTTCCAAAAATCCTCCAAAGAAGAGACATGGCAACACGGTAAGCTCCAAAGATTCCACCAGTGATGCCAGATAGTCTTAACAAAAGAGCACTGAAAAAATAGGTGTGATAAGCATTCATCATGCTGACCACATAGAATGCACATGGAGGGGCCCTGGAACCCACGTTTGCAAAGATTATCCCAAGTAAGACACTTACCTCGAACCACGAGCCAAGAGAAAAAATTACACTTAGGCCAAGCAAATTTATTCCAAGCATGCTTCCACCAAGAAACCTGGGAGCTTCCAAAGACCTGTTTATCCAAAACCTGATAACCAGAGGCAACCGAAAATTTTCCTTTCAAGTCGGGTCCCCAAGCAAGCACATCAGCCCCCTGGAGAGAATTGCAGACACGACTCGATAAAATCTTAGCAAGCTCTTGACGATCCTCCACTGCACCACCAGGAGGCCAATCCAAGGGGCTCTTCCACCTAGACACAGAAATTTGACCCAAAGATTGTTGAGATTTAAAATATGCCACATGATTCCAACCCGCCTCCACAAAAATCTGGCACAAATCTTGGAGATGGGGATGAGATGACACAATGGGTGGGTATCCATCCCAAGAATCATACCAGAAAAGAGCATCTCGACCCCCATTACAAATCCAAAAAAGTCCCTGTTTAACCAACTTGGCACCACGTTTAAGGGTACTCCAGATCACAGAGCCTCTCCCCTCCATACTAAACCTTGATACCTCCCTACTTTCTACTGCCCCCAAATATTTGAAGGTCAAAATTTTAGCCCAACACATATGCTGTTGAGAGCACCAGCGCCAATACAACTTAGCAGCCAAGGCCTGCCCATTCAAATCAGCCCGCCGTAAACCAAGACCCCCCTCTTGCTTTGGCCTACAAACAACATCCCACTTCACAAGACTCCATTTTCTATGAAGAAGATTACCAGCCCACAGAAACTGACGAGACAATTTCTCGAAATCTCTAATAAAACTTGAAGGAGCAGAAAGAACAAAGCATTTATAAATAGGAAGAGCCTGGACCACTGACTTTAAAAGAGTCACTCTACCTGCTGAAGAAAGCCACCTGCAAGTCCAATGGCTGACCAATCCTCGAAACTTATCAAGAGTCTCTTGCCAAAACCTTTTGGGGAGAGAGCGAACAGCAAGAGGGATTCCAAGATAGGAAAAAGGAAGCGAACCAATTTGAAACCGAAGGATACCAGCAATTCTCCTTTGAATACCTTTAGGAGTGTGGAAGAAATATATGAAGGACTTCCCCTCATTTATGCATTGCCCAGAAGCTGCCAAGTAACTGTCCAAAACACTGTGCCAATTGAGAGCCTCCTGAACCTTAGCCCTACCCATCAAGGCAGTATCATCTTCAAATTGCAGATGAGACTGAGGGGGAATACCATCTCCCCAACTCCATCCCTGAAGCAATCCACTAGCAACCTGAGCACGAATGAGTCTTCCCAGGCCTTCCGCAAGGAGGATGAATAAGTAAGGAGATAGGGGATCTCCTTGCCTCAGGCCTCTAGAAGCACCAAACAAACAAGTGGGCTCACCATTGATAAGCACCGAAAAGGAGGAGGAAGTGACACAACTCCTAACCCATTCAATCCAACCCTCAGCAAAGCCAAAAGCTCCAAGGATTTTAAATAGAAGACTCCATTTAACACGATCATAAGCTTTAGCCATGTCTAACTTGATAAACATAGATTTATCTTTTGAGGATTCCATAGAATGGATGGCCTCAGCAGCAATAACTACCCCATCCATGATCTGTCTTCCAGCAACAAACCCCCCCTGCTCTTCAGAAATTAAGTCATCAAGCCAAGGCTTCAGCCTTTCAGCGATCAACTTAGTAATAATTTTATACACAACATTACATAGAGCTATAGGCCTAAACAAATCCAAGGAGTTAGCTCCCACCTTCTTAGGAATAAGAGATAAAAATGTAGCATTTAGGGACTTCAACATTTGTTTATGCATAAAGGATTCTTGGACAACCTCTAAAAGGTCCAATTTAACCACTTCCCAGAACTCCTGAAAAAATTCAATGGGGAATCCATCAGGCCCAGGAGCTTTACCTTTCTTCATCTGGAATACAACCTGCTCAAGCTCCGACAAGGTAATAGGAGCAAGCAATGATTCATTCATTTCATTAGTCACCAGCTTCGGGATACAATCTAAAATTTTAGCTTCATCCTCCTCCGCAGGAGGCGAATCCTCAGAGAAAAGGGTAGAGAAATATCGAATGCATTCAGCTGAAATAGAGGCTGAGGAGGACAAAGATTCCCCATTAGGCAACAGAATAGAAGAAATAGCATTACCTTGTCTCCGATCCTTAACTGAGTTATGGAAGAAAGCAGTGTTTCGATCCCCAGCCTGGAGCCATTCAATACGAGACTTTTGTTTCCAAAAAATCTCTTCTCTTAACTCCCATTCCTCAAGCTCTTTTGTTGCAGCAACCTCTAATAAACTCAGCTCCTCTGAGAGGCCTTGATCTCAAATTTGTCTGGTAATTAGGTCTAGATTATCTCGCGCGTTTTGCTTTTCCTGAAATAAGTTACCAAAATGCTGCCTATTCCATCTTTTCAATCTGTATTTAACATACTGGAGCCTCTTTGAGAAAGAGTACATGGCAGTGCCATATGCTAGCTTCCCCTGATCCCACCAACTAGGGAGCAAAACATGAAGAGATTCATCCCTAAGCCACATGAGTTGGAACTTAAAGGTCTGTCTAGCACACCGTTGAGGCACATCAACCACTAGCTTAATAGGCCAATGATCAGAACCACGACCATCCAAAATTTCAGAGCTTATCAACCACTTGTCCCCCACCCAAAAACTAGACACCAAAAATCTATCAAGTCTTTCAGAAATAGAGGCATCGCCAATTCTCCTATTATTCCAAGTAAAAAGACCATTGCCAGGTTTGATATCCACAAGATTCAAAGCAGAGATATTGTCCTGGAGCAATAATGCAGAAGCCTCCAACCTTGCAATACCACCTCGTTTTTCTGCAAGCTCCGTGATAGCATTAAAATCGCCTCCAATAATCCAAGGATGGTAGGGAAATAAGCTGCGAACTAAATGAATGTTGGACCACAAAAGTTGCTTTCCTTGCAACTCCACAGGCGCATACACATTGGAGAAGAGAGCAATTTCCCCTGACATAAAACAAGAGGCCACCATGGAAAGGGAGGACCTGAAAGACACCCACCAAAGGGGGCAAATCTTACGCGGGTTCCATAAACATGCCACCCCGCCAGAAGACCCTTGAGCACCAATGCATTGGCATCCACCATTCCCCCATAACTTAGGAACTAGATCCATCATACCCTCCACAGAGAGCTTAGTCTCCTGCAAAAAAAGAACATCAGGCGAATGACACCTAATCAAATCCCGAACAGCTTTTTGTCTAGGGACACTGTTCAAGCCCCTAACATTCCAAGAGAGAACTATCATTTCGAGGGGCATGAAAAATGCGAATCTAGAGTCTTGACTGACCCTGACTCCACCAAAGTCTCCCCTATCATCTTAATCTTTTCCTCATCCTTCTTCCTTCCCAGCTTAGAAATTTTCTCCGGCCCCCCCTTCTTGAGAACTTTTTGCAGAACACCCAACTGAGAGGATGCCTTAATATTCTTCTTGCCCACCTCTGGACCAACTTTTTGCAAGAGGTGAACCTTATCTACACTATCTTTCACTACCTCAGCACTACCACCCAACTCAACCTGAACCTCCATTTGACGATCTGTCCCTAGAGCCGAAGTCCCATCAGTAAGCGGAGCCATAGTCCCCTCTGAGTTGAGCAAAACCTGACAAGAATCTTTCCCAACCTCATCTAAGCATGGCACTCCCATACCCCCCTCCTCTTGGGGAGCAAGCATTGCCTCAACTAAAGGGCCATGTTGATCAATATCCAGAGTCCCATGATCTAGATCCAAAAATCCTGGGTTCACCTCCTGTTGACTAAGATCCTCTAGCACCTCAAACCTGTTGAAGGTGTCCTCCTCCTGCCTGTCCTTCAAAGTCCTTTTATGACCTTTATTTCTGTTTCGGCCTCTAACGGGAATAAATCCATCTTCCCTACCACCAGAACCCTGAATGGGGTCCTTGCCCTTATCCACCCTAGGGGGATTAGCTGAAGGTTGAGAAGAATGAGCCTCCAAAGGCTTGGCCTTTGGACATCTGCGCAAGAGGTGACCATACTCATGACAGAAACGACAACGAAAGGGAAGTGTTTCATAATCCAAATGTTGCACCCATGAATAATCTCCTGCACTCACTTCTAACGAGTCTGGCAATGGCTTACTTAAATCAATTTCTACACAAAACCGGGCAAAAGTCATTACCTTTTTGAATTGTGTTTGCTGAGAAGAACCCACAGGTTTCCCCAGCTTCGAGGCTAATAGGCACAACACATCCTCTCGCCAGCATTCCACAGGGAGCCTTGGAAGACGAACCCAAACCGGAACCCGATTCGGAAGTTCCTCTGCCGGGTTGAAGCCACCATGCCATGGCTTAATAAATAAGCCCACCTGGTTATAAAAATACGGGCCCCCTTCAAAAATCCTATTCCGATCAGCCAAACAATCAAAAGTAACCATGAAGTAGTTATTTGCCAGGAGGCGGATCTCCATCTCTCCCTCCGGCATCCATGTCTTTTGAGCCCACATCTCCAAGAATTGCAAAGAAAATTTCAAACCTAAGAATTTGCAATAAAGAGAATGTCGTGCATAATAATCAATGTCTTCAGCCAACATCTCCATTGGAATGACTATGCTCGGCCTCTCTTTACACCGTTCGAGGCACCCATTAATCTTCAAAATTCTAGGCCCCCTACCGAGCCCATCTCGACTTTCTCAGGTTCCACCGAGAAAAGATTATTATCAAAAATCTTTGAACCCTGTGGAGAGGGTTTCGATCCAAAAGCAGAACGAAAGTCCATATTGGGACAAACCCTAGAAGATTCTCCAGTATCCATCAAAGAGCACACAACGCAAGATGAGCAAGCAAGGCCCAAATAAAACCAAGATCCCTTCGAAGAAGGCACACTCCACTGGACACCAAGGTCGCAACCCCCCAACCCCAGAATACACACCTGCTGCAAAAGAAAAGAGCCTCCCCCCAAATAGCGTAAAAAAACCCACCCCCAAGAAGCTTCAGAGAAGAAGAGAACAAATCCGACCCCCAACTACACACGCAACCACCAAAAGACTACATGCAGGCCGAGCCTAGATGGTCAAGGCCTCATGCGCCAGCTATGTGAGCCATCCTTTCCCTAAAATTTAATATTAAGGTTTGGTCCTTGGTTGTTGGCACTATAGGCAAGAAGCCTCACCAGTTCACCAAGGAGCCTCCCCTTAATAGGAGGGTAAATAACAAACTCCATTGTTGACGCGGTAGAGAGTGACCCCGCGAGGTTTGAACCTTGGTTGTTGGCTCTACAGGCAAGAAGCCCCACCATTTCACCAAAGGGTCGCCTGCTAATGTTGAGCATTAATAGCCATACATTTTTTATTATTATCATTCTGATATATCTATTGACCATTTATATTTTTATTATATCTAAATGAGAATGAATTATTTATCTGTTTTATATCTTATTCATATTTGAAAAATAAACAAAATAATAATAGTCAAGAATTTTTCTTTCACAATCACCATAAATTACACCTCTCTTATAATTAATTATTATTTAATTACTTTAATTATTTAATTAGCTAAGTATTACGTAAAGTGTCTATATTTCTTTTTTATCAAGAGATAATCAAATCCACAACTTGTGTGCCACATTTTCTTTGCCAATACGTAGTAGACGACCATTTATGAGACTATTAAGTTAACTACTAATTGGGCAGCTAGATGCATGATGTATGATCCCATCCATGCCTCTGGTACATTCACGGGGCTGGATGGCCGCTTCCTTGTCTATCCAGCTGCCAAAATATATATTTGACTCTATTTATTAATTAATTGAAAAATTGTGAACATTGAACACATGGTGGGTGAGTCAAAATTTTCATTGAGTTCTCCATTTACTTTGAGTACACTTAGGTGGTATTTGACTTTGGGTTAGCACTTGAGTTAGATTCTTCCCCCATTTTCTTTCTTTCAAGCCGCCACAACTTGTTTTTCTTCACATGCATCATTAAAAAACAAACCAAAGAGTCTCCCGTGAATTTCGCCTGAAATTCTTGGTAGAAATAAAACATGAGGCAAAAGCTTCCGAGCTGTTTTTAAATAAATTTATTATTTTTAAATGCTTATATAATTAATTTGTCGTTTGTAGGAGAAAATTATTTAAATAAAAAAAATATTTTTTATTATTATTTTTATTGATTGAACTTTAATTTTTTAAAAGTTAAGTTTATAGTTTATAATTAGTAATAGATAGTTAATTGCAAGATTTAATAATTGACAAGTTATTGAATTGTATCTAATTTTTTTATTTTAATAAATTAATTGTTAATTTATGTATAATTTCAAATTAAAAATTGTAAAACATTTGTA
>VDFB02286992.1:0-74236 GCA_007258455.2 Sequoia sempervirens
AAATGAATGTTATGACAGGGGATTATGACAGGGCATATTTGACCAAGTGGTGCATAAATAATTTATTTTAAATTATTTATTCGAAAATGAAGGAAATGGACAAGTGGAAAATAAATTATTTATTTGAAAATGGAGGAAATGGACAAGTGGAAAATTCCAATTATTTATTTGGAGAAAATGAAAAGAGGAGCATTTAATTAATTTAGATTAACTATTTAATTAGGAGAGGTGGCATGGGATAGTTAAATGATTTTAATAATTGTTTAACTATGGAAGAATTAAAGGACCATGGATAGATAAATAATTAATGGTAATTATTTAACTATAGATGAAAGATGATAAAATAATTAAATAAATAATAATTTATTTAACTATTGAAGAAGAGGAAGAAATTAGTGACGCAATTAGTTTATTTAATCTATCATGATAGAATAAATAGACATGAATTAATTAAATAATTAAAATTATTTAATTAATAGATGAAAATGGACCATATAACATAATTAAGTATCTTAATTATGCTAGAACGAAAGTGGCGAGAAATGGAGCTTGTAGGCCTAGGTCAATTTTCAGTGTCTACATTTTGCCCCTCTTTGTCATAATGCAACCTGTCGCATTGTGACAAGGACAAATAAGTCAAAAATATGCCCTGGTGCAAAATAAGATGAGGAAGAATGACGAGGAGGGTTACAGTATGCCCCCTCGAGAGGACATACGGGTTCCAAGAACACGGGTGTGCTCTCGAAATTGATGAGAAGACTAGAATATGAAGAGATAATAATAATAAAAAAATGTTAGTGCCAAAGATATGGATGCAATGCCTATATTAGATGGTGAGGAAGATGACAAAAGTATAAAGGGGTACACATGTTAGTAAAGGCGAAAAATCCTTCAACATTGCCATGGGGCTACGCTCTTAATCATCGATAGGCTGATTATCATTGATGTGTGCTCTTACCATGATATGGCCACGATAGGGTGTGCAAGGTCATACCATCACTTGACTTAAACAGTCACAAACAAGGATGATCATGACTCATACAAAAAGGAACATTTGCCCTAGTCTTTTTGTCATAACCAACCGCAAGCAGAAAAAGACAAGAAGGACAAATCATGAAACGTCATTGCTTCTCTAAATCCTGTTTCCAGGACATCCTCGAGAAACTAGAAACATGATTGCCAAAAAGGACAAAATAAAGCCAAAACCATCATCATGATACGTCGCTGCTTTTCTAAATCGAGTCGGAACATGTGAGAAACTAGTAATATATGAGTGTCAAAAAGACAAACAGCGTCATGTCATTGCGTTGCTTCTCTAAATCTATTAATGAGGATCTACGTTGAAAACTAATGGCTATGATATGAAAAATCAACGAACTAAGTGCCAAGTGTTTGCCAAGTGTTTTAATGATGTTGAGATATGCGGTTTTGATAATAGAGATGCCGGGGTGTCAAAGGTTTTGATGATGCTAAGATGACAGTACTAAAGATTCAAATTCAAAAGGAAAGGACACATCACGAGGCAATAGTGATGTCAAGAGGAGAAACTAAGAATTCAAAGAGGATCCCCTCAAAATGCCGGTGGCGATTGGTGATGCCTTAGGAAGGACATCTAGGAACAAATGATAGGGAGTTGTTCGAGGAAGGACACATCTGAAAAACACCAATGATGTCAGAGGAGTGATCCTTAAGTAATGTCAAGAGGATTGCTCAAAATGTCGAATGACGATGACGATGCCTAGGAAGGACACATCCTAGGGAATGATTAAATGACGGGCTACCCTTCAGAAGGACACATCTGAAGAGTAAGCAAGATTTGACTAGCTTGACTAAGTTTGACTGAGATTGACTAATTTTGATATGCCAAGATGATTGTCATGTTCCATTGACAGATTGTCGAAGTTCACTTGGGTAGATTGTTCATTCAAGTTTAAGGACTGTTTCATGTGTGTGCAAAAATTGTGCAATGAACCCTAATGGACTGACCTAGTGCGGCCTCGGGGGCCCATCGACAGATGGCCTTGCCTACGTCATGCACTCAGAGACCTCGTAGTTCGACATGACCAAAGACTTTGTCTTGTTGATGAAAGATTGAGTCATGATTTATTTTGACAAACCTAATGGGACTGACCTAATGTCTCGGGGGCTTGAAAATGAGCCTTGCCTACGTAGCAAATGTGCAGAGACAACATAGTTCGACAATGACAAAGACAATCAAGACTTAAATTGGCGTGGTTGTGTTGATTGACATGACTATGTTTTAGAAGTTTATTTAGGATGTTTTTTTGATTTTTAGGTCTTTTTTTATTTATTTTTATTTTTCAGGACATTTTCTAATTTTTAGGTCTTTTTTCAAGACATTTTTTAAATTTTTAGGTCCTTTTTTAAGACATTTTATGATTTTTAGGTCTTTTTGAATGGTTTAAGAGGATCACTACAAATGCATGTGACTGATGCCTACACATGAGACTCCAAGGACAAACATCATTGTGCCCTTAGTCAAGCTGAATACCAAGTGACAGGTGATGACAACGTTGTTTGACATGGGAAGGACGCATCCCAAAACAACATGAGGATGGCAATAATGTGACGAAAGTATCGAGGTTTGCAGTAGAGCCATGAACAAATTCAAGTAATATTTTGGATAATGTGCTTGTATGGATGAAACTCATTGCATTTGGAATGACTTGGTTAGGACTAGAAGGGATGATGAAGTATCCTTAGACTGTTTGACAAGGGAAAGTCAAGATAGGTGACCTACATGAAAGGGTGAGAGGTGGCCTTGGTAAAGGATGCGGGGAGACATGAGACTAAGGGAATTGGCATATGATCTTCAAGGACTGTGTCACATAGGGATAATGAGGTTATGACGATAATGACATGATGTTGCATGCATAGTTTATGACCAAAGGATTGACATATCAAGAATTTTCCCCAAAGCATGATTTATGTTTGCATATTTTATGTCAAGACCCAGGTAGGTGGGAAAATGGGCGGGGGAATGATATGGATGAAATGGATGGGTGTAAATGTCATGAGGAAAGCATGGGAAATGAGACAACTTGCCCCCAAGTGTAATGGTCCACATAGACAATTTATTTTACACATGACGTCTGTTTGCCAGGTTTTCATCATGGTACTTATCCAAGGCTCCTGTTTGCTAGGTTTTCACCACTAGATGAAATTTTTCTCTTTACTATTTTCTTGACTTTTTTATTTTTTTGGTGTCACCAAGACGCCTGTTTGCTAGGTTTTCATCAGGGTGACGATGTTTTACATTTTTCAATTTTTTATTTTATTTTAATTTTTAATTTTTTTGTATTTTTGGATAGCTTGGATGCTTTAGATGACCACTGATTGTTCTGAATCCACTGACGGTGCCAATGTAGAGACTCGTGCCATGATATGCCAATAATGTCCTTTCTGAAGTAGTTGGCTTGTCAGAATGATAGCGCTTGCATACAATTGATTGATGTCATCATGGTCCTTTCTGATACTAGAATTGGCCTTATCAAAATACGCACATCGCAATAAAGTGCCATGAGAATCCTTGTGATAAAGAGTTGCTGCCATAATGCGATGGATTTGTGACATGGAATTTTTGGACTTTAGGCGAGATGTAGGATTATGACGGATGATGGTAGACATGGAAAAGTTGTTTGGACGTTTGGATAAATCGCCTTTTATTTTCCAAATTTGGTATGATGGATGACGGATTTTGGAGGGATGGCATTTGGAACCAACACCTTTAGATGCCTTGCTTGATGACCATTTTAAAGGAGGTGGACATGTGTTATATATGGGAGTCCTCTTGTCTTGTGGCTCCACATTTTGATTAACTTTTCTTTGACATATTTTCTTTGCTTGATCCACTTTTGTTTTGGGATCCATTTTAATTTCATTTGTCCACTTGTCTTTTTCTATCCGTTGATAGCCCTTGACATTTGATTTTTTTGTTTCTTAAGACTTTTTTGTTGGTTCAAAGGGAAGGTTTAAGATGTTGAGGCCGATGGTTTATGGTGTGGAGTGGGCCGAGTGTTGCTGACAATCTTATGACAAGGATTTCTCATGGACTCTATTTTGACGTTTGTATCTAACAAGGTTTCCCCCAGTATTGAGGAGGTTCCACTAACATCATTTGATTTTCTAACTAAAGAATAGCCAAGACCTTGATGTCTGTAATTTTCCTGAAGTTGTATTGGTTCTTGAATGCCTTGCTCGTTTATGCCTAGTCCTTTGCCTTGATAATGCATTCTCTAACATATTTTGTTTGTAATGGGGTATTTATTGTTTTGAAAGCAAGATGCTAACCCATCATGATGTATGTGGACACTGTCACTCGGAATATTTTTAGGTCTACAAGAAGCACATGCAAAGAAAGATGAATTGACCCTAGTTGATAAAGTGTCTTAGCTTCGTGTCATGTTAGCCATATTTGTTGATATCTTTGGTACGTCTTGTGACACATCAAGAGTTGAGATGATTCTGTGGTGCTTCAAGTCAAATCTCCGAAATATGGATTGTGGTGTTAGGTGTCATGGGTCAATAGAAGTCAACTATAGCTTTCGATCATTTTAAATATGTGTGTCATAATGGAGGCCTCTTGTTCTTGAGAATACATCAAATCTATAGAAACGGTGATAAGCGGAGGTAGAGATTATTATAAATCTTGGAAAATTAATAAATTAGTCGGAGCTGAATAGGGTCGTCAAGTGTTTGATTATAAATGGCATAAAGGTCAAGGAGTGGATCGTTTTGGATTTTTTGGTCAACAGTAGGGTCTTGGTCAGAGATGGGGTTGTCATGGATTTGGACTTCTTGGTCAATGGTAGGGTCTTGGTCAAAGATGGGGTTGTCATGGATGATATAATCGGAAATAGAATTTTTGTTAAGGATAGGTGTGTTTTGGATGTCATGATTATTTTGAAGGACATCTTGAATGGACTTTGAGATAGGGTCATGGGATGGACTACCTTGATCCTGACATGAAGGTGACGTTATGATGTCATGCTTTGGGCTTTCATTTTGACATGTATCCTCAAGTTTAGACAATGGGATTTGACTTTGGACAATGATAGAATTTTCATGACTAAAAGTGGCTTGTGAGGGGGTGACTTGAAAAGGATTAATGGATGAAGGACTAGGATAGGACATGGAGACTTGGACTGGATTAATAAGGTATGATGTGGAGACTTGACATGAGTTGGTAGATGGTTGATAAGGTATGTAGACTTGGACGGGATTGGTAGGTGAAGGACTAGAATATGACGTGGAGACTTGTAATGGACTAGTGGAAAGTTGGTTTCCCTTGTTAAGGTTAGGATAAGGATGATAAGTGGATGTTTTTTGTGAATTAATGGCAGGATTTATGTTAAGTGACTGTTGCTGGTGAGGGTAGATGGATGGAGGTCCCAAAGTATTTATGTCAAAGCCCCATGGTAACTTAGCCCCTTGGTCCAAAAGCATGGTTAGATACCTTTGAGGGTCACGTAAGACTATTTTTTCTACAAAGGAGGCTATATCAATATTTTGCGTTGCAACTTCTAAGTCTTCTACATTATACTAAATTACATTTTGGTCTGCTTTGTATGAATAGTTGAAGGATTTTGTGATAGATATAGCATATTCATGGAGAAGATTGCATATTCATGTTGTAAATAGATTAAGAAAAAAAGTCAATGTTAGTTCATATCATAGTGATGTTTTATCAATGTTGGGATTGAAATCTTGTCCAAAGTTTTCCATTTGTTCTCTCTGTCTTTAAAGCCTAGTCTCAACCATAAAAGGGGATTGCTTAAATGAGGATGATAAGAATGACAACTAAATGCAAGGATGACACTAGCCTATGTTTTTGTCTTTTTGTGTGATAAAGGATGACAATGTAACTAGATGATAATGCAAGAGATATGCAAAGCCCGAGTGATTGACTGGGATAGCTGATGTAAAGAGATGATAGTACAGAGGCAAAAAGCCAGGCTGACTAGGATGGCGATGTTGGCAGATGACAACAATGTTGATTGGAAAGAAAATGACAATTATGGATTAGGAAAAATTACGAGATTGAGTGCAAAATAAAGGGACTAATAAGGGAACTAATACAAAGGTATAGGTTCAAAATGACAAAGATGGGATGAATGATATTTTGGATTTTGACAATAAGGGATGCAATATTACAATGTTGTCTAGAAAAAAAATGACTAATGCCAAGGGACAATGAAGACTAGGATGACAAGTTATGACACTTTTTTTTTTTTTTTTGTATTTTTGGAGGATGTCAATGCAAGGTGATAATGATGTTTTCCTAAAGAAAATGACCAATGCAAGGTGATAAATTGTTAAGAAAAGATGTCAAATGCCAAGGTGATAGTGAGGACTAATGTGAAAATGTTTGATTCACGTCGGGTTCACCAAATGTATCTCTGGAAATTTATGTTTGATTAAGTTAGAATTGCTAAATCTAAAAAAAATCCAAAGAGATAATGGAGTGCAAAGGAGAAAACATGAAAATAAATGAAGCAAAGTTACCCAAATCTTCAATCTCCATGAATGACCTCCATTACACCTTCTAGCTTGCTGCAAGTTGAAGAGTGCCCTCAGATTCTTTGAGCAACTTTAAGATTATGCCATGTCCTACACAAGTGTTGAAGGATTTTACTATGCAAAGATGACTCTAAGTGCCTAAGAGAATGCTCTACGTATGCATGAAAATGTGTTGTGAAAATGAAGATCAAAAGTTCTCCTGAATGCTTGAGAGAGAGAGAGGAAGAAGATGAATTCAAAATTTCCATTTTATAAGAAAAGACAATTTCGAATGGACAGATGAGATTAATCTTCTAGAAAGATTCCAAGATCAATGGTCCAGAATTGATGCACCAAGAATATGCTATTCTTGGAGGAATCATAATGAGAACCTTATGCAAAGACATAAGGGCGGCAGACATGCGAGCTGGAACGGGCATGCAAGGACATCACAGAGACATACGAGGAGCTATAATGGGAAATGAATATTATAGCGAGAGGATTATAGCGAAACATCTTTGACAAGTAGTGCATAAACCATTTATTTTAATTTATTCAAAAATGGAGAAAATGAACCGTAAATATCATTTAGCTAAGTAATGGCTGAAATAGAGGAAATGGACAAGTGGAAGAGATTAAAATTATTTATTTGGAGAAAATGAAAAAGAGGAGCATTTAATTAAATTTAATGGTTTTATTAAATGGAGAGATGAAATTAGACTAAACAATTAATTTAGATTAACTATTTAATTAGAGGAGGTGGCAGGGATAGTTAAATGATTTTAATAATTGTTTTAACTATGGAAAGAATTAAGGACCATGAGCGGATAAATAATGAGTGAGTATTTAACACAGATGAAAAGATGACAAAATAATTAAATAAATAATAATTTATTTAAGTATTGAAGAAGAGGAAGAAATTAGTGACGCAATTAGTTTATTTAATCTATCAGGATAGAATAAATAGACATGAATTAATTAAATAATTAAAATTATTTAACTAATAGATGAAAATGGACCGTATAACATAATTAAGTATCTTAATTATGCTAGGATGAAAGTGGCGAGAAATGGAGCTTTTAGGCCTAGGTCAATTTTCAGTGTCTACAAAAACTTTGTTAAGGTTATGGACCCTTTCCAAACCCTTACTTTTGTCCTTATAAAAAATATACATATTGATGCTACATATAAGATACAAGCTATTTACTAGGCACTACATTTTAGTAATAAATAATTCTTGAATATTCAAAAGAATTAGTATATTTGACAAGAGATTAATTGAAATTCATAAAACTATTAGCCAAAGACTAAAGTATAGATAACAATATGTTAGAACCTCTTTGATATATCATTTTAGGTATTAATAAATAGAGGTTTTGGTGTATATATTTTTAAATAAATCGACTATTTAATTATAATAAAATAGTTATTCTAGGTGTCAACTAGTGATAGTTGTAGATGGTCGAGTACTCTATATTATATTTATCACACCTAGGGAAGTGGTAGTTATAGATAGTTGCATGCTATATATGATATTTATCCCACTCGAGGAAGTGACAGTTGTAGATAGTTGAGTGTTATATTATATTTATCCCATCTAGGGAAGTGGTAATTGTAGATAATTTAATGTTAAATATTATATTTATCCCACATGTGTGAGGAACTAGTAGTTATAAGTAGTTGAGCGGTATATATTGTGGTATATAAGAAAAAAAGAGTAATCTTGAGAATATTACATAATTGGAGTTGTTCTATTCTTGAGGTTGTCAAGCTCAAACTGGCACTATGAATATTAATACAAAGTCATTATCTTGCTCATATTTTTTTGTTATTGATCTTATTATTCATTATATTATTGCTTAAAATATTTTGTATTATATTCATTCACATTTACAAATTCTTTGGAAGTGGTATCAAATTCCTTTCCTGGCCTAAATCTATAGTATACAACCAAGTTTCGCTACTACAACAATAATTCTTGGTGATTCATGATCTACTTTTCATGATATAATGCATAGAAAGAACCTATGAAAGGTTAATAGCCTCTTATGGGATCACATGTAAGTCTTGTTATGGTTTATAAGAAAGTGAGAGTGATCTTGAGAATATTGTATTGGAGCTAGTTCTCTTTTGGAAGTTTTCCCTTTGAAGTGACAATGTGAACATTAATACAAAATCACTCTTGTCCATTCTTTTTGTAATTCATCTTATTATTTGTTCTATTATAGAATACTGTATTTTGTAGGATCTGCATTCAAATTTACAAATTCCTTAGGAGTGATATCAAAGCTCTTTCTTGGGCTAAATCTATAGTATACAACTGATTTTTCACTACTACAACAATAATTCTTGGTGACTCATGATCCATTTTTCATGATATAGTGCATAGAAAGCTCATAGGATTAGTGCATAGCCTCTTGTGAAATCACATGTAAGTCTTGACAACTTAAGTCAGGGAAGAGGGATTTTTCCTAGTAAAAATGACTAATAGCCCCACACTTTATATTTATGTATCTTTTTTATTCCAAGTGTATACATGAGTTATCATTGGGAGATCATGACTTTAATATCAACAATGAATACCAAATGAGAAATTTTGGTACCTAGAGAGAGATACTCAATTATGTGCAACCTTTTGTGACTAGTGAGATTTATCTTTAAACCTCTTAGGAAGCCATAGCCTTGTTACTTAGTATAGAGATTGATAGTTTCATATTTTTATTAAGAATACAAAAGGTTTTTCTATAGGTGGGAATTGTGAGTGTCAAAATTTGGAAGAGGAGACATTTTAACATCCAATGATGATTATAAACCTAGCACACAACCCTACATGGCATGAAATGATGAAAACTTATCTCTCCTAACTAATTATAAAGTGATAAAAGATCTTAGCCAATCCCCAAAGCCTGCTTTGTTTTTGTTTCACATTGCTTTGACTATTTGCCAAGTGTTTAGTTTGACCATTTTCCAAGTGTTCACTTGTTGTCACCTTGACTTATTTTTTTCCTCAAATTGTAACATTTTCCCTTATTAAATATTGATTCACAATAGGGTGAATGTTGTTCAAATAGGTGAAAAATTTATTGATAAAATGGGAAAACAACTTATTTTTGTATTTCTTCATCATTCTCATTCATGGCACCCTTCTTTGAGATTTTGTTTCCTTTTCTTTGATAGATAAATGTATCCAAAAACCCCAAGTTTGGATTTTACCTTCTTCTTGTGTAGGAATATATTTTAAAAAAGAGAAAATTTACAAAATATCTATATTCTCGAGTTTAAATTCTAATCTAGATTACAAAGGTGGAATTAAAAATATATACATGGAGTTGTTAAGAAAAGAACACATGCACAAGCTAGGTGAAACAACCAAGAGTTCTATTTCTTATTGAAAGGCCATCCTTGTTGAGGATTTTATCCTTTCCTATAGGTTTTGACTTGTTGGACACCTTTGGTCTAAGTCTAGGAAGTGCTTATAGATAGTCACTAATTGTTGCTTGATGTTATTCTAATGATTGAAATTAGATTTGAGTCAATTTTTCATAATTTTGAGTTTATTCCTACTTGTCTTCCCCTAGACCATGTATCCTAGAATTCTAGTGGTTCAACCATGTCCCAACCAATCCATGGTATTCTAGATAAAAAATGGGTGAAGAGAAATAATGTGTAATCAAGTTGTTTTCATAATAACATAAACATTAGTAAGTCATAATATCACAATGGAATATAAGCATTTATCATGTGTCATCTATTTAATACTTGGTATTCATACATCCATCCACTTTTGTATACAAATTTAAAACATTAAATACCAAAAATACACACACATATATGTGTAACAAAAACTAAGTCTAAAATATTGAATAAAAAAGAAAGAGTGACATCAATATCATGATACATTATAAATAGAAAATAATTCTAAGGTATTAAAGTAAGCTACAAACCAAATACTATAAAGTGGTAAAAGTGGTATATAAAAATGAAAGGTATTCATGAGGATCTCTAGGTTTCCATGTGGGTTTCATTATAACCATCCTCACTACAATCACACTTGAAAAAAAACCATGTGAAAGAGGGGTTGGTAATCTAGGAATCTCTTGTTGCAGTGCCTTTCCCTCTCTTGCATTCTCACATCTCTCCTATACTCTCTAAGTGGTGCTCTTTTTTGGGTCCCAAAATCATTGTTAACACTCTTAGAGGAACCAAACCACTTTGAGGGAAAGGAAATATCATATTGAGATGGGAATGATCATCTCATCAAAAAAATTAATTGATTTGAGGCCAATTGCTAAGAGTGGATATCATTTCCTTCACTTCAATCTTAGTTAGACCTAATAAGGTGTTCCTAGAGGTATTCTTAACAAGATTAATCATAGGTAAAGATATAAAAAAATGAAAGTGTTACAATAGTATCCAACATGCACTTGACCCCAAAGGTTTTCACTAGACCAAAGACTAACCTACTACACTTAAAACCTCTTTTAAGCTAATAAAACACATCATTGCACAAGTACAAGATAAGGGTATACAAAACATGATTCTTTAGGATAAGAAATGTTGTGGATCACTATAGATGCTTCCCTAGATGAATCATTGAATCATGAGATGCGTACACACTACTAACCTACTCTTAAACTACTAGTGAAATATATTTGTCATTTTGAGATTATGGTTATAAATTTTGATTTACTAAGAAAAATAAGAATTTAAAATCACAACATAATAAGAGCTATGAATACACACACACTAAAGATAAGAGAATAAATCAAGTAAACATACTTTACAATCCATCTCCAAAATCCAAAAATATATACAAAATAAAGAAGAGACCTTTATAAAGATTGAAATGAATTTGAATGTTATGGAATTCATCAAATCCATGTTACAATCATACCAATAAATGTGGTAAGATAAAACCCTAATCTATAATATTGTCATAAATTTTCCATAGAAGTTCCCTTGAAGATCTACAAATAGCCACATGTGGAAACATTTAGTTACAAACATCAATTATAAAATTCCGACCTCATAATTTATAAAATATGTTATTTTGTAGGAGACAATACTTGCAGGAATTGAAACCCTAGATAATCCTCAACACTTGAAATCATGTGAGAAATAGAATTACCAACCATTTGTTTAGATTTTTTTTTTTGTTAGTATAGCATTTTGTTTAGTTTCCAAGTTGCTTGGGAAGAGCTGATCTTGGGAGCCAAGTTCCATAGAATCCCCAACCCTTGCCTTGATGCAAAGGAGGAGAATCAAGTTCACCTATGTGATGAAGAGTCTATGGAAGGTATGATTTAGGGTCATTAACTAGATTATGGAACAATAATTAGATTTATTCAAGGAAACTAAAAAATATCATCTATTATCTAGATGGCTTTTATGGAGATCCACAAGCCTCATATGAGAATGGTCATTTTGGTCCAAAAATATGAGGGAAGGTTCTTGTACCTGAGGAAGAATACAAGATGACTTTGAAACACTTTGAGCTATGAAATAAAATTGAAAGTAAAAATAAAATTTTAAGATACACAAGATGGGGGAGCACATAAAGAACATTAAGGATAAACTAAAATAGGTGGTTGACTAAAAATGGAAAACTACGGGGGAGGTATTTGAACAATCAAGTGTCTAGATATCTAACCAAGGGTAACCCAAGTAAAGAAAAAGAAAGGAAGGACAAGATAAGCACAAAGGAATTACAATTTTTACATGAAGAACTAGATATGGTTAAGGCCTTGAACCAACTATAATGAGCATGTGTTTTCTTATTCATTTTGATTAGTGGATACTTGTTGAGCTTTTTATTCTATTCTCTATTAGTTGTGGTTTTGTCTCTTTTGTTTTCTAGTCTAGGGTGTGGTTTAGTTATTCCTATCCAATGCTATTTTAAGCTATGATGTAGTTGTTATTTTGTTGTTTTGGGTTATTTTTTTAATAAAATTTGATGTATATGGTTTATGGCCACTTCCAAAAATATTACCTTACTCAAAATAATAAAGTAAATATATTCACAATCTAAATTCATTTGGATATCTTTTTTAGTTGATAAAAGCGGCCCTATGATGGGGGCATTTCCCAATTGCATTAAAAAAATATGTACATCAAAACCAAGATTACCTAACATGAATCTTGGAAAATAACATGTAAAAAATATCCAACTATAACATGTTATATAAAAAAAATTATAAATAGATACATGTCATAAAGAAACATCCAAATAAGGATCCAAATTAGTTGTTGAGCTTCATGGCCTCCTTTTACCCAATGTAATGTCCCAAATGAAATATTTTTTTGAAATAACTTAAATTTGCAGCAAGGGACAACAAGTGAAATTTAATTCTCATTCAAATACCCACATGAAATTGATTTCTCAAATAAACTAAAGTGCCCTCAAAGAATTAACAAGAAATCTCACAAACTATGCACCCAAATTGGAGATTTCAAATCAATTTGAAACTTCATCAAACTTAACATGAAAATATATGTTATTTGTAGAAAATCCATGGCATCAAGGCTAATATAATTGTAGACACTTAAAAATGTCACGATGGATCACATTAGCTAACTAACATCATTTCATCCTAAAACCCACCTCTTTTCGCTTAATTGATTAAATTAGCCTAGCTATTTAATTAATTACCTTATTTTCATCTATTAATCTAATTGACCTAATTAGGTTAATTCATCCCCTTTCATGCTAACATTTAGTCCTATTAAATTGAATAAATCAAATTATTTAATTTAATCCCTAAAGTCCTCTTATTTAATTAAATAACCCTAAGTTATTTAATTAAATATCACATCACTTCCCCTTTCCATTAAATATTTATTTAATAAATATCCTAATTCCCCTAATTTTCATAATTGAAACTTTTTTTTAATTATCAAATTACTAATTCTTCCACTTGCAAGGGAATATTCTTCTTTTGCACATTCCTCCAAAAGGGGAATATTCCCATGGAATATTCCTTCCCCTTTTGCACAATTAAACTTTGTTTTAATTTGCAAAATATCTATTTCCTCACCCATGAGAATATTCCAAAGAATATTCTTTCTCCTCACTCATTTGGAAAAGGGAATATTCTCACTTAGCTTCATATGTAAATTAACTTGTGACTTCAAGTGCAAGTTAACTTTTGACCTCTTGTACAAGTCAAAAGTGTGCTTGTTTAGAAGGAATGGGAACCCTTGATTAAATCTCATCTTGTATTCTCACTCATAGATGAGAATCCATGATCCATGCCTCCAATTTCCTCCATCCTTGACCGTTGATTAGCCTTTTTGATCTTAACCCTTCATTTCTCATTTACTTTCCTATAAATAAAGCACTATTTGGAGACAAATGGATCCATCTTTTTCAGAGCAAACTCATGTTGTTGAAATCACTCACATTCACACTCTTTTTTAACTCACATTTAACATATTTTAGTTTAAATTAGTTGGCATAATAGCTTAGCTTCCATTAATGGCTTCCATAATGCATCCATTTAGCTAATTAGATAATTAGGGTTTGAATCTTTTTAGTTTAAATCTCATTTAGATTAGCCTAGAAATTGTATATATGAATCATTTAGCATAAAATCATGTTAGATTATCTTTTGCATCCTACTCATTTTGGCAAAAATCATGTTTTCAATCACATCTCACAACCATTTCATCAATTCTCTTCAATAGAATCAATTGAAACAAGCTCACTGATCATGGGATTGGGAAAGGGTCGTTGTTTCACATTGTGGATGTGAAAATTTGCATATAGTTAGCATTTTAAAACCAAAATAATCCTCAACATCCCTATGAGATAATGAAACATGTTAGATATGCTAAGTAAGATATTAAAACAACAAGAAAAACCAAATAAGCATATAAACAACATGAATCAACTTCATCTCATAGTGGATTGGTGTCACATGTGCTAGTGACCCTTTCCCAATCCTTGATCAAAGCTCAAGATGATGTAAATGCAATGGAAATGATGAGCAAGATGAGTTCTCAAATTAAGAGAGTAACCTTGCAAAAAAGTTGTGGATCTATAAATGAGAATGAAGGCCTTCTTTTATAGATTTTCTTGATGAGAGATTGGCCAAGATGGTGAATGTGGGACTAAAGATCCACCAATGAGGAGAGGCCATTTGTCAAATGATGACAGCCAATGGATGTGCAAGATTTGGGAAGAGTGCCCATGAGAGGGAGAATTTGAATTCAAATTTTGCAATAAATTTTGAGAGGGGACAAGAAAAACAACAATAAATGCAATGTTGGAGGGACAAATCAACTTGTCATGTTGAGGGAAAATGAGGGTTTTAATAAATCAAATTGATTTATTTGTGCAAGTGGAGATATCTAGAGAATGCAAGGGTGAGATTAGTATTTAATCATGGTTAGATTAAATAAATGATGATTATGTTAGTTTAATGATGATTAGGTGAGTTTGACTTTTAGGACTTTGATATTTGATTTATTTAAATCAGAAAATGATGGAATATGATTTAGGATTTGATTTAAATGGATGTTTGATTTATTAAAAGGTTGATGATAATGTTTATTTGATTTTAAATAAATGATCCTAAGAGATGAAATTACCTAATGAATGGATGAAAGTGCACCTGATTGATTGATGAATAGTCCTAATGTGAAATCTAAACGAATGAGCCTAATCAAATGCAGAATGTTAATTTTGCATGTCTACATTTTGCCCCTCTTTGAAGCAATGTACTTGTTGCATTGGTTCAAAGAATAACTTGCTGCGATCAAAATTCAAAAAAATTCTTATTTTTTGGATGCCCTAGCGGAAAGAAGTACACTGGTACATTGCCCCCTCGAGAGATCGAGCGAAAATATTCGATTTGAGGGTCGATCTCGTGATAAAGAGGTTCAAAATGGATGGTTATGGATGACGATGCAAAATGAGATGGTTTTAAGATGCTTAGAATAACAAATCTATATTATCCTAAACAACTTAAATGAATATATGATGTGATGATGGATGACATGGATGATGTGATATGCTATGATTATGCAATGGATGATTTATGCAAATGCTTAGACTAACAAATCTATATTATGATGATGATATGCATAATATTGATGATTTATGGATGCATAATGGATGCATGATGGATGTAATGGTGATGATGATTAACTATTCATGTTGTGATGTTAGTGCGGAAGATGAAGAAATTAGATGATGACAAGAGGATCCAACAAACCAACATTATGAGAGATGATGATGAGAGATGATGAGAAATGATGATGATAGATGGATGATTTGCTTATCAAGGATTGGGATTTTCAAAGGGTCACTTACTTAATGTTTGATAACACGCCTAAGCACGATGCATCAAGGTATAAAGGACCAGGATGTCATTGTACTTCGTGTGATGGAATTTGACTCGAAAAATAGATAGGAGTATTCTTGTTCACACCTGACATACGAAAACCTTGCTAGGATGCACTTTAGAAGTTTTAAACACCTCGGACCAAAACACGGAAAGGTATAACCAATCAATGCAATAGTCAAAAAGCCATCCAAAACATCCTCTATACATATCTAACAAAGCAAGTATTCACCAAGTTATTTTACAAGAACGTCCAACAAGCACAGCAGAAAAAACAATAATGATCGTTGCCCCATTCCTATCTCTCTAAATCCTTCGTTCGGATATCATCGAGAGGTCCTTGGACTGAGCGCAATAAGATAAGTCAAAAGAAAAAGATAAAGCACACAAACAAGCTAATGTTCTTCAATACCGCTAACCAAAAGGGAATGTGTTTTTAAGGATAAGAACCAAAACTATTGCCAAAAGATAATGCCCATTGTAGGAAGGATACATCCTAGGACATGTTAGTGGATGGTGGCACGTCATTTCGTTTATCCAAAATGTTCTTTCTGATAAATAATGCCCCTTGTAGGAAGGATTCATCCTAGGACATGATGTTATCGATGATTGATATGGGACTGTTTGGATGATGGACTATTGACACAAAGACTTGACCAACTTGTTTACGTACTCGACTGAGACTTGAGACTTGATGCTTTTGAGTTTTACTTTTAATCTACTAGACTTGTTTCTAACTATTTCACCAAAGTTTGAGGATGACGATCAGTTTATTATGAATGGTGTTATTAGGTGCAAGCGAGATGAGGCAGATGGACTTTTTCAAATATTTGGATGTTTTTGGAGTTTTGCAATGTTTTGAGGTGTTTTTGGTATTTTTTTTGAGATTTTCAAATGTTTTGATTTTTGATTTTTTGAATGTTTTTGGATTTTGATGTTTTTTGAATTTTTTTGGATTTTTGTGTCTCGGGGGCTGATCGAAGATGAGCCTTGCCTACGTTTAAGCTTAGAGATGACGTAGTTCGAATTTCATGTTTTTGACGTTTTCTGTTTTTGAGTGTTTTTGGATTTTTTGATGTTTTGGATGTTTTTGGATTTTCTGATTTTCTAATGTTTTTGGATTTTCGTATGATTTTGACGATTTGGATATGGATATGTGTGATGATATCAATTCTCTGTTTAGGATTTTTGTTGAAGACCAAGCTAAGGTTGACTGATCGAATCGATGGATTGATTGATGATGATAACATTGTTGAGGATACGCAACAATGCAAGAATTGGATTGATCAAGATTGATTAAGATTGATGATGATAACATTGTTGAGGATGCAAAACAATGCAAGGATTGATTGATGAGGATTGATTGGATTTGATTGATCAGGAGTGATGATGATAACATTGTTGAGGATGCACAACAATGCAAGGATAGTGTTAAGCAACACAAGGATTGAGAAAGATATCCCAAGATGATGATGGATTGATTGTATTCGATTTAATCAAGATTGTTGAAGCTTGGTTTGGAACAAAAGTTGTTCGAATGATTTGATGTGATGTTTGAAGGGTGTGTTTGATGCAACTGACAGTGATTTTTTTTTTTTTTGGATTGATGTTTGATGAAAGATGACGCTTGATAAGGGATGTTTGTTCGTCAAAATATGCCATGGGCTAGTGCTTTGTAATTTTTGCTCATAGGTGTTTGACCAATTTGGTTTCACGTTTTCCAATGTTCAAATCACCACATAAGTTGGAGGACATAGACCAAGATTTATTCCCGAAGCAAGATGCCAATATTTGCCCCCAATGTCTAGCAATGTATGGAATGTGATGGGATGGATGCTTGGATAGGTGTATGGATGGATGGATATGGATTAGGTTGCGATAAGATAAGGTGCTTGGATAAAGGATGCTCATTTGGATAATGCTTCATGGCTCAGATAACGCTGCATAGGATAGGATCAATGAAAACGACCCATGTCAAGATGTTTACCATAAACAAGTGTAAAGTGTGCACGAAAATTTCATCAAGATCAAGAGAACTTGGATGATGGACATAGTGGATAAAAATAGATTGGATATATGGTTAATGGATGAATGGCTTTATTATGGATGAGATGGATGGAATGCTCGATTTATTATGGATGGGATGAGATGCTTTTACCTAAACTAGCGCACGTAGATGCTGATTCTACACATGACGCCTGTTTGCCGGGTTTTCATCATGGTCTTGCCCAAAAGCCCATGCGGTTTTCACTAGAGGACGATTTTTATCTTTACTATTTTCAATCCTTTTCTTTTTTTGATTTTTGCTTTTCATATTTTTTGATTTTTTTTTTTTTTTCTAAAAGATTCATACCGAACCACTTGGTGGTGTTGATGTAGATGCCCCTGTCATAATGTGCCATCGATATCCTTCTTGAAGAATTTTCTTTGCTAAGATACATGCACTTGAATGCAACTTTTGAGATTCTTGATTTGCTTCGTCGATACCAGAGTTAACTTTGTCTCTGTGCGTACATCGCGATAGAGTGCCCTCTAAATCCTTATGATGAAGGGTCGTTGCCAATACATGGTCAATGTGAGAATTGGATGTTATGCGTGGAGGCGTGGATGGAGTGTGTTTAGGGATAAAAGATGGATTGGTTGAGAGTTTGGAACCTTTGACTCTCCAAACTTGGGAAGATGAGCAATGATGGGTGGATATGAAAGTGTGTGTGGAATTAGGACCAACCACTTGATAAACTTTGTACGTCGCCTGAAAAGCTTGCTTTTGCTTTTGCGGACATCTTTGATGGATACTTTTCCCTCTTTTATTTTGCTCCATAGTTTCTTTGACTAATGGAGTTTGATAGGGATGATCTTTCTTCGTATGCTTTGGTATCCATTTGTATTTGATTTGTCCATTATGCTTCTTAGCTTCTTTTGCTTTGATAACATTCTTTGTGCTTTGGTTAAAATATTTCCTTCGAAGTTGGTCCCAATTTGTGGATGGGGTGATGGGTGGATGAATATTCATGACATGACTGGTTGTAGTATTGACATCGGTTTCATCATAAGGATTCTTCGTGCTTCCTATGTTGACGTTTGCTTGAGACGAAGTTGCCCCCAGTATTGTGGAAGTAGTACCTTCGTTCTTTGATTTTGCTTGTTCTAAGATGTCTTGTTCAGTAAACATGCTCTGACAAATGACCACTGTAGATGACATTGTTTCAATTTTCCGCTCTGCTAACTCTGGATTATACTGCTCTATCTTACTTGCTTCCTTGAGTGGATACTGTTGGATATCTTTATTCATGATGTCCTTAGTCTGCATTTGTGATATATCTGATACTATTGTTGAAAACTTTGTTTGACTGTAGGAGTTGATAATCTGCTCTTTTTGTGTAACAAAATCTTGTTCTAGATGAGGATCATCTACATGTCCATCCAAAGAAAGCATCTCATGGGTAGATGGAGGAGTATGTGCATCTTGCATATATAGGAGGGTGTCCATTAAATCATTGTAGTATCTTGAAGACACAAATTCTTGATCTCAAATGTTTTCAGAGTTGTTTTCATCATGCTTTGGATCAAGTTCTTGACATGGGTCAGTTTCAAAGGATGTATTTCTTTCAAATGGTTCTTGGATGTTGTCATTGGGCATGTGAAGTGGTTCAATATCTTCAAGTGTCAATTTCAGGGTTCCTTCAGTATCTGTAACCATGCGGTCAAAGGGGATCAACATGTCTTGGAAAGGATCATTGCTAGACTTTGGTGAAAGATTTTGATCATGCTTTGGAATAAATTCTTGAGATATGTCCTCTAACTCGTAAGGCGATGTAGAGACATTTTCAACATGATCATAGGTGAACTGATTGTGCATTATGTCAATTGGATCAAATAATCCTAACACTCCTTAAAAGAGATCACTAAAAAGTGGCTCTTGATGTATGGTGAGTTGATCATCAAATTGTGTAGATACATCCTCAATGTGCTCCTCGATGGAGAGGTTTTGATCATTGTTTTCGACAATTGCGGTGGAGAGATTGTGAATGTATTTGACCATAGAGTTAAGTGATGTTGATATTTCTTGAATTGGCTCATTGTTGAGTTTTGTTGGTGGATTTTGATCGTGATTCAAAAGTGACTCTCGACATATGTCGATTTGATCATTGGATGAAGTAAACGTGTGCTCAGTGATGGATTGATCTTGATCCTTGTTTTCAATAGTTGTCATCTTTTGTGTTTGTGCTCGTGTTGGTTGGGTAGTTTGAGATTGTTGAAGCCCTTGTTGGTAGGCTTGATGTGCTTTTAGTGTGATGCTACAATATTGACTTATTGCACTTGGTTTTGGCGGTAGTGGTGGTGTATTTGGAATCGTGTTGGATGCGGTGACAAGTGATTGAGATACACTTGGAGTGATAGTGAGTGTTTGAGATGTGATGGGCATGATAGTGGTGGTTGGAATGATTGAAGGGATAGTGATGGTTGGAATGACCGAGGTGATAGGTCCTTGGGAGACCGTATTTCGATTTGGGATCAATGTTGTTGTTTGATTGGATACCATCTGTTGGTGCGATGTCGATGGTTTATTCGAAGGATTTGACGTGATGGTTTGATTGACATTAGGTGGATTGATTTGGGTGGAGTGATTGGTGCTAGGTAAAGGGGGAAGCCCTAAACCAAGGAATGATGTTGGTAATAGTGGTGGAGATTTCCCTTGGCGCAATGCCTCAACTATTTTGGAAAGTGCAGCAATTTGATCTAGCCAATTTTGTTCTTGATTTTGATCTTGACTCCCTTGATATAGTTGATTTGGCTCTTGTTTAAGCAGATTTGGAGTGTGTAGTTGTGTTTGATTTTGGACAATATTCTTATTTGTGATGACACTCAAATTTGGCATGATGGGTTGAAATTGACCATTGTTCATGTTTGGAATATTCGTATGATTTGCAAATGTATCCATCCCAAAGTTTTCCGGATTCATGTTTCGAAAACTTGTTCTTGGTACCTTCTCATTTGGTTTGTAGGGATTTGGTGTGATGACGTTCGTTTCAAGGCTCATGCATTGATTGTTCGATTGATAGACTTGTAGGTTTGGATTTGGATTTACCATCGGGAAATGTGCTTCAGTCTTTGATTTGGGTATACTCACACTTGTTGTTCTATTGACATTTGTCGAAGGTAATGGTCCCATGTATGGATTGTATAAGTGTGAGTTTTGATAATCAATCGGCATTGTAAGGCTTTGAAGATTCAATTGATTTGGATTACTCAAGATGTATGGATCAAGTTTGTATTCCATGTTCCTCTTGTGTTTTGACCTTGTTGCAAAGTGACCTCTAAGGTTCTTTACGACAAATGACGAGATGAAGGATGAAAAAGGGTGGATGATAAGTGATGAATGTTTTAGGAACTTTGTATCAATGCTAGACTTAGGGTTTGATTTTGATTGTTTGGTTTGGATGATGAACTTGTAAACCCTAAGATGTTGGATGTGATCTTAGGATGAACTTGTTCAAAGGATTTCTAATTTAACTAGAGGTATGAGAAAGGATGAATTCCCATACACCTAACTAAACAAGGTGATTTTGATTTGATGATTTACCCAAACCTAGAATGATGTTTTCAAAGTTCTAAAGTTTGTTTGGATGAGTGAATTTTGATCAATGTGTGAGATGGATGAAGTGTTTTATTTTGATCCTAAAATAATTAGAGAGACTTTGTTTACTAGGCCAAGGTATTGAAGAACACACTTTTCTCTAAGAGTAATTTCAAAATCAAAAGACCAATGTTTTGCATGAAAATCATATGACCAAAAGATATCAATCACATGTGTGGGGTCCAATTTGTTATCTTTTCTTAATGAGTTCTTCTTACCACAAACACATTTCTTGATTAGGTTTCAAACTAAATGTCCAATGTCACAACTTCTTTTCGTCCCACAAAGTGCTATGTGGAAGTTCCAAGAAATCAGGACAAGGGTTGCCTAATGTTGACCTTTGTAAGAGCAAATTAAGATGTAAACCCAATTACTTAGAAACCTCTAAAGACATAATCCCAAGGGTAAGCAATAGTTCTTAGGCTTTGTCAAAGGTATTTGCTCTAACTAAGGGGTTTGAAATTTTGATGATGATGTTGAATGTTGGTTTTGCAATGTTTTCGATAAACACACTGTGTTTTCAAACAAAGAACAAGTACAAGCCCTATGGATGTGAAAGACAATATTTGTTGAATCCCCACTTGGATAAGTCCAGCTACGCTTATCTTTAGTGAATGGTTAGATGCTTGACCCCACTGGCTCCCCTCCACGACACTCACTTATACGGGGCAGCCAAACATCAACACCAATGAAACTCCCATGGCATGTTTTCCATTTCTAATAAAGACCGTAAAAGTGTGGGGCGGCTTCAGAACGACCGTTCTTGCACCAACAAATAGATCAAGGATTTTGGAAAATTCTAGTACATGGGTTCTAGTAAGGACTTTCCATTCGTGGAGATTGACCCATACGGCAAGAGTCCCCTTTCAGATCCATCTTGTCAGAGCCAACCGCGTGATAATGGCATTTAACCAATACCCAAATTTATATCCCGACTAGAAATACTCTTGGCTTTAGAGTGTTACCGGTTGAGTCGTTCCCTTGGGTGAGTACTTTTTCCCCAAGGCAGGCCCTTTAGGATAAACAAAAGCAAGCAAAAACACAATCCGTAACTCGATCAATATTTGATGACACAAAGAAAGAGAATATACGCGAAAGTGCCCCTACTCACACTCGCACAAGATATTGTTCAATTTTAAGCCCAAATCGAAGTGTGGAGGTGATCACTTTATCTTACGCCAAAATCACCAAAAAGGCCTTTTGATTCTCAAGATTGCTTGGAAGCACGAGAGAAGCGCATACATCCTTTTCAATGACTTTAGTTTAAGTAAGTAACCACAAAACAAAGGAAACACACATTCATTTTATCCTTCCAAAGCAATTGTTTGATTCGTTTTAAGCACCAAATGAAATATGAAGATTGCTTGTCCAATTTTTAGCCCAAAACAAAATCTAGTAAGTGTCTAAGCTTGAATTTTAACCTTTTGCGAATGGAAAAAATCAAATTGTTCTTTTTAGACCCAAACGAAAATTAGTGTCCTAGGAGCGAAAAGGTAACAATTTCATAAAGAAGTGTTGAACAAACACTTAAAGCGTTTAAAAACACTTTGAGTTTTCAAAAAAAATCCTCCTCCTTTCATTTTCCTTTGCTAGCCTTCTCCTCGCTTTCCTTCATTTTGTACCTTATTCACTTTTGTTTTGCTTTCGTTTGCTTTTGTACCTTTTCCTTCGTTTTCACCTTTTTCGCTTTTCTTCACACCTATAAGATATGGTAGCCTTTAGCGTTTAAAACAATATCTTCCATCTTCCATATTCATTTGGATTTGTAAATCATGAATCAAATCAGAAGTTAGTGATATTCAAAAAAATGTGCAATTATAGCTCACTATGACACAAATGTAGTGTAAAATTTTGTCAAATCAAAATCATTCTTACTGATTAATAATATTCATCATAATAACCAAAATTCAAAAAGCACATAATATGTTTAGACAAAAGGATATTGATGATGAAAGATAGCAATGCTAATGATAGAAAAAATGCATAATCTATTGGACATGACAACCTTCCTTGTTGTTTGAAAAATTTACTATTTGATATGACAATGTTTGCTTGAATTTATGGAGAAAGACTGGCCGCCTTTATCATTAATTTTTTTGCAATCAATGCTTGACTTTCACTTCTCTGATTTGGCGAACTGTTAGATATTGTCCATCTGGGAAACATTTGAAATTTTCAAATCTGGCGAGTGATGTACATCATATTTTAGATGAAATGACTGCCTAGCAGTTTTGTGATTATTATCTGCTCCAAGTCTTTCGCTGTCCTTACTAATTAAAGACTTTCCAGCAAAGCATATGTGGAAGGTGAAAGAAAATACAAGCTCATAGACTTTCCAAAGGATGCAAAGCAAAAAAAGGTAGAACGCAGAAATCTAGAAATTGGGTGGAACAGCTGGTTATAGATGGCATTTTATTCGAGACAAATAATGTAGCAAGTTAAACTTTTGACAGAACTTTGAAAATTACGATTTCCACATGGTAGTTTGCAATAATGTAATCTTAACTAGTAATGAATGTTCACATGGCAGTCTATTCATCATAAAGATTTCTCTCATAAAAAAGCACACCACCATGGAAGTGGTATCTGATCCGATCCAAACATATCTGTAGTCAGTCAACTGATAAGACACAAGTGGTCTACAAGGAGTTGGATGAGTAACACTGACTCAACCCCAATTCAATAAATTCAAACGCTGATACATAGTTTATCATGCTTTTAATGCGTTTAATCAAATGTTGTGTCATGGAACACAACAGTTGCAGGATATGCACAAAATGGATTTATTCAATAGGTGTTAGAAACTTTCAAAAAAATGTAGGCAGTGGGTGTAAAAGCCGAATTCCTCAACCCTTACTTAGAATGTAATGATGGCAGGAGCTGCATAAAAAGATTAAGGCGTGCAAAATAGACTGACAGATTGCTAATAGTTGGTAGGTGTAAAGAAAAATTCCCCAACCTTTTCCATGTCCTTCGAGAAAGTAAAAGCCATTGGAGGCCTAGACAAGGCGTGTGAATTGCTTTATGGAAAAATGTGGTAGCATAGACAAGGCATGCAAACTATTTGACAAGAAATGCGACAGCATGGACAAGGCACGTGAACTATTAACAGTCTGCCTCAAAGAAAAGAGACAAGGTATGCGAGCTGTCTGACAGAATGCTTTAAAGAAATGTTATCCTGTGAAATGCAATCGATGCAATATATGTTCTATGCAATTAGCAAGAATAAAGCCAAATCTTACAACCTTTACCAACGCCATTATTGCGTGCGCTCAGCACAAAATGGGGCATGGACATCCATGAAAAGCGCAACACATGAAGAAATTTTGTTAGAGGTTATAATTGGAAATGCTTTAGCAGACATGTATGTGAAATGAAAAAATAAAACAGACAAAGCACGTTAACTGTTAAACAACATGCCTCAAGAAATGTCTTCTATCAAGGCGCAAACTTAATTTGTTGGAAAGACCTTACCAAATGTTATTGGAAGGTATGAAACCGATTTCTACAACTTTTGATCAGCATACTCTTGTGCTAAATGGAGCTGGTTGCTTTCAAAATGCTTACTTTGTGAATATGCGCAAGCAAGCACTACATTTATGGTACCAAACTAAATCTCAATGAAGACAGGTCATTGGCATGGCTGACAGACAATCAAATATTTTTCTAAAAATAGGCTATGATCAACATAACTATGGGAGTCTGCATAGATGGTCCGTACTCAAGCTTCAACTAAGCTATAAAAGTAAGCAACGTGCTAATTTTGAGACCCCAATATCAACATAATGAAAACATTGATAGGGTAGATGAATTGTAGGGCCTGCATTTAAAACCTTTATTTGCTTTCCTTCCTGCGCACCAAAACTTCATCAAACTGATGCCGTATTGAGATCTTTTCCAGTTGAAAACACAGGATGAAAATAGAGAACACAGAGTAAAGACTTTTAAGGTTGCAAACAAGGCATCACACATTGGGACATTCATTCAAGTCCATAAAACAGTGTATTCAAGGACAATACACATCAAATATTAAGGCAAGCAGCGTTGCTTTAAATAGAAGAGAATATCCTAGCATGCTCAAATTTAGGAATAGCATAAATTAGTAGACATCAATCAAAATGAACCTTGAAAAAAAAAGGTATTTCTTAAAATAAGCCTTAGCTGAACGCAAAGTAGGATTGCTAATAGCATTCCTATTTCATACTATAGAAGACAGAATGAAGTAACATGAAATAGAAATGAAATGCATTAGTTGATGCCCTCCTTCTAGCGCCATAATGTGGATGTGAAAATCTGCATATAGTTAGCATTTTAAAACCAAAACAATCCTCAACATCCCTATGAGATAATGAAACATGTTAGATATGCTAAGTATGATATTAAAACAACAAGAAAAACCAAATAAACATATAAACAACATGAATCAACTTCATCTCATAGTGGATTGGTGTCACATGTGCTAGTGACCCTTTCCCAATCCTTGATCAAAGCTCAAGATGATGTAAATGCAATGGAAATGATGAGCAAGATGAGTTCTCAAATTAAGAGAGTAACCTTGCATAAAAGTTGTGGATCTATAAATGAGAATGAAGGCCTTCTTTTATAGATTTTCTTGATGAGAGATTGGCCAAGATGGTGAATGTGGGACTAAAGATCCACCAATGAGGAGAGGCCATTTGTCAAATGATGATAGGCCAATGGTTGTGCAAGATTTGGGAAGAGTGCCCATGAGAGGGAAAATTTGAATTCAAATTTTGCAATAAATTTTGAGAGGAACAAAAATGTTGGAGTGAGGGAAAAGGGGGTTTTTAATAAATCAATAAAATTGATTTATTTGTGCAAGTGGAGATATCTAGAGAATGCAAGTGGGTGAGATTAGTATTTAATCATGGTTAGATTAAATAAATGATGATTATGTTAGTTTAATGATGATTAGGTGAGTTTGACTTTTAGGACTTTAATATTTGATTTATTTAAATCAGAAAATGATGGAATATGATTTAGGATTTGATTTAAATGGATGTTTGATTTATTAAAAGGTTGATGATAATGTTTATTTGATTTTAAATAAATGATCCTAGGAGATGAAATTACCTAATGAATGGATGAAAGTGCACCTAATTAATTGACGAATGGTCCTAATGTGAAATCTAAACGAATGAACCTAATCAAATGTAGAATGTTAATTTTGCATGTCTACACACATCAAAACGACACCAATCTCACAACAAGATAAGTTTCAAATAGGTTAGAGTAGACATTTAAATGCTTTCGTAGTTTAGAATGCTTTGTTTTAATGAATGCCTAGTTTAATTTCAATTCAATTGATCTTGTTTAGATTGAGTATTAGTGGCATGAATATGCTTCAATTCTTCATGGATCAAGCATAGTCGGCCCATACTAATATCCTCGGTCACATTCTTGTGCTAGAAGGAGGGAAAAACCAATCAAATTTAATCAATTTCTAGCTTGAATTTCGTTTGTTTTGGTTTTTTGTAGGATAGAGTGACAACCAACACAATTTCAGTGATGCATTTGCAAGGTGTCGCCATGCAGTGACGCTATCATCATTAAAAATAATGATGCTTATTAAATGGACAGACGTTGATTAAACAAATGGTGATGCTAATACTTTTTATAGGATCGAAGATTTGTAAACGAAAACACTCGACCAAATAGCGAGACTATTGTCCTCACTATTTTCTCTATAGAGTGATGCCCAAATTCACCAGAGCAACGCTATCGCAAATAGCAACACCCAACTCTGGAAAGAGATTTAATGATCCTTTTTCAGCATGCGTTTTAATTTTTTCGCTTTATCAAAGTACTAACATGCCTCTAACGTTGTTCTGGTTTTTAGACTAACGAGGTTTTGCAGGATTGGATGACACAAAGTTAAAGTGAAGAAGCATTATCATCTTAAGATTTTATGATTGTAACAAGCATCTGACACTTTGGGGCAATTATAACCCAAATTCTTATTCTTTTTACTTTATGATCTAGGACCTCACTAAATTTCATTTGGGTTTAAAACGAGCACTCAAATGGGACTAAAATTGAACCCTCATCTCATCATCTTCTTTTGGGTTTTAAAATTGAACAAGACAATTTAACATTTTGTTTGGTGCATAAAATGAATTCATCTTAGCTTTAGTCAGTAAAATGAATGATTGGTTGCTTTTCTATGACACACTTATGGTGTGTAACCAATCCCCTTGCACTTCGTATGATCTTGGGTGAATAGAAACACTCCAAGTGTACTTTGTTGTTTGTGTGCACTTATAGTACATATCCAATCCCCTTGTGCTTCGTGTGATCTTAGGTGAAGATAAATACTTAAGTACACTTTTATGCTATGTGTCACCCTTAAGAGAGGACTTACTATGAGACACACCCCACAACAAGAAACTCATGGAAATTTCTTGCAAGCACCCTTAACGACATGCTATATTAAAGGTTGGGAAATCTTGAGAAAGTACCTTCTATCCTAGACTGTATAACATACTGCACCTAGTACCATGCCTTAAGTGTAACAAGAATAGTAGTAAGATCCTTAAGTGGCAAAGTGGGTGTGTATATGGTTGGGTGTTCTCAGTTTGTTACTAAGAACCAAATTGTTTAGTTACCAAAAATCCTTAAATGCTTGTTGGTGCAAGAATGGTCATTTTGAAGCTGCCCCACATTTGTACTATTCATTGTTGAAATAGAAAAAAACCTTAGGATCTTAGGATCTTTAGGATTTTGATATTTGGTGGTCTTGAGAAGTGTGTGTCGTGGAGGGGAGCTAGTGTTTCCAAATCTCTAATTGTTCACAATGTCTTAGTGTTTGGAGAAATCCAAGTGGGGACTCAACAAGTATGGCCATTTCAACCTAGAATTATAAATGCTTGAAAGCCAGTCTAATACATTGCTTGGTTCCAAAATTTTACAAACAAACATTCAATATCTTCCTCAAAATTTCAAACACTTTGGCTTAAATATGGATACCTTTTTGAAATAGCCTTGATATTACTACTTGTCCTAAGGGTTTCTATCCTTAGATATTTCTAAATATCTTGAATCTTATCTCAATCCATATTTTCCAAAGACAATACAGAAAATTATGGCTTCAACCTCATGATTCTCACAAAATGGGCATTGTGAAAGTTATGATGTTTTTGACATAAACATTTAGTTTGAAAACTTAATTAATACAAGTGTTTGTGGTAAAATAAATTCACTTAAGCAAGATAAATTGTCAATTGAACCCCCACATGACTATTTGGAGACCGATTTATCCCATTGAACAACCTGATCTTGAAGGTGCTATCATTCAACCAAACTTTGAACTCATTAACGAAGAACAAACTAATATCATTAGTAGTTTAAGAAGCTTCACTTTTAAAACAAAAGAAACACCTACCTAGTGGAGAAACGTAGCAAATGTTATAGATGAAGAAGAGGAACAAGTTGATATTGAGGATGGAAGGTCCATATTACCACCAACCGTGTGTCAATAAATATCTTCTTTTCTTCCATAGACATAGACTTCTCTAAATGATCTCATGCAAAATCAGAATCCCCAAAATAAGGTCTACAAGCCGTCACTTCAAACTTAGGCATTGTAGTTCAAAGGAAATCAAAAACCACATTTTGGAACTCTACCACAACATAAACAATTTGTTAATAAAATTTTATGAATGCACACTAAGGAAACATCTAGACATCTATATGTTCTTTATGACTCAAAATCTAGGTCTTTTTCATGATAATCAACCTATCTAAAACATTGGGTCTTTAGGATTTGAAAAAATTAGAGGTTTAGCATGTTTTTCACTACCTTGGTCTTATCAAAAAAAGGTTCACTTTAGGTCAACATTGGATCAAACACTTTATCCACCCCTTTATCAAAATTTCATCTTTCACTTCACGAAACTTTGCCAAAATTTTGAATACACCAACATTGTTTGACTTGAACATCTATCAATCCAAACCCTAACTTAGATACTTTGTATGTGGAATGTATCCTTTTCCATGCACTTATTTAAGTTAGTTATTATCCTTGAACTAGTTTATCTTGAAGGTCACGAGTCTACCCTAAAGATTTCTAAGTTCATCAACATCCTTTATCCTAACATCAAAACATCAAACTTGAGTCAAAAGTGTTGTCCCAAAACATTTGCAAATATCTCTCTCCACATCATTCACCTTTTCATCCCCCATTATCACCATTGCTCCAAAAATAATTAGAGCATCCCTTTTACTTAGGTTTGAGTCAACTAGAGAGTTCACACATTACAAATCACAACATAACTCTCCCAAAGGTGACACAAAATTTATGGTAAGGAAAAGATCACAACACAAGAGAATCATGGAGAAAACCAAAGTCACATTTACCTCAAGTGATCCAAATCCTCTAGAATTTAATCCGAGAAGTCAAGCTACCCCATCACAATAACCATCATCTTTGTCAGGGCCAAATGAGATAGACGACATTACAAAAAATCCATTTGAACTTACTAGGGAGGAAATAATGGAATGTCAAGCCTTTGAAAACGTAGCTCCTATCTCCCAATCATTTTTGGCATAAAATTTGAATCAAGGCTTCATAACTCCATCACTAGGGCTAAATCAAACATCCATTCCCAATCTTGCAACTAGCCTTGCTAAGGACTTTAGCCATACTCTTCCAGTTGAAAGCATCACACTTATAGGAACTCTTGAAATCAACCCTCCATCCTAAACGACCACTTGGACACCAACCTTTGGTGCTCCTCCCATTCCTGAAGATCCTAAACAACCATATAAACCCCTTGACCTTCATTACTCCACAACAACCTCAACATACCGAGGACACGACTCTTCTTCCATACCCATGAGTACCACAAGTGTGCCCAACATCACACACGGTAGTGCAAACCACGTAGATCCAAAAGGGAAAGGAAATACCCTCACACAGAGTCAACCCTTAATAACACAGGGGACATCTTCATCCAATCCTCTCATGGATACCTTGAACATAGCAGTGGTTCAAAACACATCTATCCCATCCATCTCAAAACAATCCCTTGGTAACTAATCCCACCAACACGGGTAATACCATCCCTAGCACAAGGAAATCCTCAAGACTTGGGATAAGGACACCTTTTTAATCAATGGACTCAAGGTCCTAGTGTGTCATTCCCATTGTAAAATCTAATGGCACCATCCTCATCTTTCTCCACAGTCCCCTTTACCATGCAAAATCAAATGGAATCTCAAACTTACATTCCTCCACCTCAATCCACTATCTTACAAGGAATGTTGAACCAAGGGAACCCTCAACTTGTCATCACCAAAATGCTACCCACTCAAACCATCAACACCTTCAATCCTTCACAGGTGTCCCAACAACCACCTGATCCTACATTACAAGCACATTCCTTATCCCTACAACAAGCACAACAAGCTTATCAACAAGCCATACAATAGCAACAACAACAACAAGCAACCCTAGCAGAACAACAACACCAGTAACAACAACAAGTAGCCCTAGTAGCACAATAACAAGTAGTCATAGTAGCACAACAACAAGTATCCTTATCACAATAGCATCAAGCACAACAAGCGGCCTTAGCATAACAACAACATCAAGCCCATCAAGCAGCCTTATTAGCACATCAACAACAATAGGCCCAAAAACAAGCCCTAGTGGTTCAATAACAACAAAAATCTCAGCAACAAGCCTTACTAGCTCAACAGTATTCCCAACAACAACAACAACAAAGTTCCTATTATAACCCTCAATCGAACATCATCAATGCAAACACATTAGGAACATATACATCAACACCTCAATCACCTTCACAGAATCTCACACCACCATACACCCCATACAACACCTTATCATATCAAAATGCATCCATCATCCCACCATATGTTCCTCCACCAAACCCACAAGATGACCTAGCATCACAATTTAAGGCACTATCTCAAGAAATGCAGGACCTTCAGATGGGCAAGAGAAAGAAGCCCTATACACATAATCTATGTCCTTATCCATTTGATTGAAACATAACAATGGTACCATTCCCTCCTGGCTTTGAAATCCCCAAATTTGATAAATACAACAGGAGAGTAAGTAGTGTGGAACATGTCAAAGAGTTTAATGTCATGTGTATGGAGGTGGCCTACAATGATTCATATTTAATGCACCTCCTCCCTCAAATTTTAATAGGTCCTGCCATGGATTGGTTTTCTCATCTACCTCTTGCATAAAATTTTTCTAGGAAATTACCGATAAATTCATTGATCACTTCTCCTTTAACCTTGACATTGATGTAAGCCTCGAAGTATTGTACACTCTTAGAAAAAACAAAGGAGAAACTTTCACTAATTTCTTGCAATGTTGGATACAAAGAGAAAGTAAAAGCAAGTGGCCTCTTCCCGATGAACAACAAGTGGGGATCATCATAGAAAATCTAGATCTAGATCTATCCTTCCACTTGAAAATGCAGTGCATTACATCATATGATGAGATTGTCCCTAGAGCCTTTAACATCAAGAGAGCTCTAATCTCACAGGGGAATACCCAAGATTACAAATATAATTGACCATCAACTAGTTCAAATGACAAGCCTCGTGTCTGGGCTATGAGCAAGAACATAACAAATGATGGTGTGGTAGATGTTAAGGTAGTCCTAAGTACTCCTAGACCAAACGACAATCATGTTGCTAACATTCAACCAGCTATGCAACAAACAACACCTCATCAGAACAATCAGATCAACAACATCGAATCACAACAGAGGTGAACCCCTAACAAGAACAACTATCCTAAACGCAAGTACACACAATTATTCGAACCCATCGAAACCATTATGAAGAATTTAGTAGAGTCAAACCTGATAAAACTTCCCAACTTTGAAAATTACCAAGAACCACAAGAGAAACCATCCTAGTACAATAAGAAGGATCTCTATGACTTTCACAAAATCAAAGGACACAAAATAGAAAATTGCATGAGGCTCAAGAACATTATCCAAGATCTTATAGAGAAGATACCATATCTATTGAGGTAACATCCAAGAATTAGGATCTTAAGATACACAATAACTCTATGCTAGATCATATAAAAGGGGACAGTAAAAGAAAAGCTAAGGATTACACAAATGTGCAACATACCTATTCTAATTTAGTCGCTTCTTGTGATAGTGTTATCATTGTCGTCACCATCAAAGGGCCTAGTGCGGAGTGTGGAGTCACCACATGACGTGGAAAAATCACCATCCAAGGAGTCCCATCTCAATCTAGGACACAACCTACTTTGTCAACATCGAATCCTAGCAAGTACAATCTCCTAAATCAGCTTAAGAAAACCCCCACACAAATATCCATCTTAGAAATATTGAGGCTATCACCCGCACATAGGGAAATCTTAGAGAAATATTTATCAGAGTCATCCATTCTTGAGGATATTGATACAAATAAGTTTCAAGCTATGGTAGGGAATATCACTAATCATCTCCTTACCATCATAACCATCTCATAACTGTGTTTTACATCTTGAGGTTTTCATTCACAAGAACAAGGTCAAAAGAGTCTTAGTAGATGGAGGTGTTGGTTTGAATATTTGTACCCTTTAATTGATCAAGGATGTGGGCTATTCAGAGGAAACTATTGAGAAAGCAAAGGGCACCACCATCAGAGCATATGACGAACAAGAACGGGTATCACAAGGAATTATTGCAATACCCATCCAAGTGGGACCTATCATTGCAGAAACTACATGCCAAGTGTTAGACCTTGATCTTCCCTAGAACATCCTGCTTGGCCAGCCATGGATCTATGCCCTAAAATTTGTAGCCTCGACCTATCATCAATTTGTAAGTTTCCTTTCGAGGGAAAATAAATTACTATCCATGGAGATCCTGAGCCTTTTTATTATTGCAAGAATCTTGAGGCCAAGTTTTATAAAATCCCCCAAATACCCAAGAATGACGAAGGGCCTACACCTTCTACCTCATTTTTTGACCCATCATCCCTTGCATCTACCTCTAAAATGAAATCACTCATTGTGCAAAACACTCCTGACATCAAAGTTGTGATCCAGGATGATGGTTGTGGGAACTATAAGCTAATGAAGAACACCTTTGTCTTAGGAGAGCTACCTATTTCTCCTCAATCTCATGGGAAACCCACATCTAGCAATAAAGATCCTGAAACTATCAAGATGGAAGCTACTACCTTCACCAAGTGGGGAGATTTGAATCAAGATGTCAATGAGGAAAATATCTCTAAACTCCTCTATTAGGATGAATGAACTATTCCTGCTCTTCCCATGAAAGATGATAACAAAGGATTGTAGCTAATGAAGGGAATGTGATATAACAAGAATGAGAATTTAGGACATAATGACAATGGTTTACTAGAACCCATCGTTCCTGAGAAATGACTAAAGAATCTTGGTCTAGGTTGTACTAAGTTAGCAAGGTTACCCTTATAGACAAAGGTACTTTCGCTAAATGAGCTGAGGCTTCGTATTTGAGAACTCCCTCTTCATGATATCCATAACATCTTTCACTTTGAGTGATCAACCAACAAAAATACACCTAGTATACCCACAACTCATTGACTTGGACCAACATGGACCACCAATTCTTGATTTATTCGAAAATGATGAAGCGACCTCATAATTCATGGGACTCAGTGAGAATTTACCATGACCAAATCACAAAGTAGGTTTTGACATAGAGCTAGATACAAAGGCATACGATGGGGAGACGACTGAGTCCTTCTGTCACAAAATTGATGAAATGCAACTAACATGTAGATCCTTGAGTGAAAACCACATTGTGGCGCTTTCTAATCCTAAAATAGTAAAAAGAAAGGACATATCCGAAGGCGAAAACCTCTCTGAGGCACCCAAGGATGAGGGATTCAATATCCCCCTTAGTGCAATGCATCTAGAGAAGTCAATAGTGCTAGCAAAAAAAGCCACTTCAGTCAATGTGGGTACTGAAGAAGCACCTAAGATCACTTTTTATGCCGAATCCTTGTTGGAAAAAGAACAGAATAACCTAACAACGTTCTTGAAAGAGTGAAGAGCTAAATTTGCATGGTCATACACAAATATGCCAGTGCCTGATCCATAAGTGGTTCTGCATCACTTAGCATTCTATCCTGAAGCCAAACCAGTAAAGAAAAAGTTAAGATGCACCCTCAAATAACACTCTTGGTCAAACTTGAGTTACAAAAGATTCTTGACGTTGGATTCATTTGACCAATGGATTATCTTGAGTGGGTTTCAAACTTGGTACCAATCTCAAAACCCACTAGGGGCATCAAAATATGCACTGATTTCAAAGACTTGAACAAATCGTGCCCAAAGGATGATTTCCCTCTTCCTAACATCGACATCATAGCGGACTTAACAATTGGGCATGAAATGCTATCACTCATGGATGGTTTTTTAGGCTATAATCAAATCATGATCGCCAAGGAGGATCAACACAAAAATGCATTCACTTGTCCATGGGGAACCTATTGTTGGAACACGATGCCATTCAGGTTAAAGAATGAAAGAGAAACCTATCAGAGAGCAATGACTCTCATCTTTCATGACATGATCCAAAAAATAGTATAAGATTATGTGGACGATATTTTGAAAAATCAAAGAAAGGGAGTGAGCAGATACAAGTCTTAGGACCCATCTTTGATAGACTTGAAGAATACAAGGTATGGCTAAACCCAAAAAAATGTTTCTTTAGGGTTACATCAGGGAAACTTCTCAGCTATATCATCTCACAAAGAGGGATAGAAATTGATCCAACAAAGGTAAAATCCATTCTTGACATGGAACCACTGCAAACACTGAAGAAAATGAGAGGGTTACAAGGAATATTTCAGTCCATCAGGAGGTTCATAGCATAACTGTCAGACAAAATCCACCATTTTTTACATCTTCTCCATAAAGGAATAACTTACAAGTGGGATGAAAAGTGTGATAAAGATTTCCATTAGATCAAAGCCTATCTACTAACACCTCCAGTGCTCATGCCACCAATACCGAACAAACCATTGATCCTGTATATCTTTGCAACATCAATAGCATTAGGAGCTCTTCTAGCACAACATGATGAAGATGAAAAGGAAAGAGATATCTATTACATCAACAAGACCTTGGTGGGCTATGAAATGAAATATTCACCTATTGAAAAAGTATTCCTAGTAGTAGTTTTTACTTCATAAAAATTTAGACACTACATGATGTCACATCAAATCAAACTATTGCAAAGATTGATCCATTGAAATACCTATTATCTAAAGCAATTCTCACTGGGAGAATGGCCAAATGGGTGATGATCTTAACAAAATTTGGCATACAGTATGTGGAGTGCAAAGCAATCAAAGGACAAGTGATCACAGATCAACTAGTAAACGCACCTATCGATGCTGAGAACCCCTTGATATCTGAGTTCCCTGATGAATCAATGTTCCTTATCAATCTCACAAGTCAGTGAAAGATGTACTTTGATGGATCATTCACTCAACATGGATCAGGAGTAGGTACTCTTTTCATCACCCCTCAAGGTGATTGCATCCCAAAGTCATACAGGTTATCATTTTCATGCACTAACAACATTGTTGAGTACAAATCCCTAATCACAAGTCTAAGGATAGAAGTTCAGTGGCAGATACAAGAGATGAAAGTCTATGGAGACTCACAACTAGTTATCAATCAAGTCAATGATGACTACCAATCTAAGGATGATAAACTCACTCCTTAAAAAAAGATGGTGGAAATTCCTAAGGAACTTTTCATTCACATTACTTTTGAGCAGATTCCTCACATGAAAAAAAAAGCAACAAATGCTATGGCAACAATTGGATCACTATTAGACATTTTGAACATCCTTCCATGTGAATTCTTCGTAGAAAAACTTCTTGTACCAACTTTCAAAATCCTTGAATATGAATTTGTGTGTGTCATTGTTGGTCCTAGATCCCCATGGTATCATGACATATTTATCTACCTTAGCAGAGGAATCCTTCCATTCGATATCACCTCGAACCTTAAAAATACCTTTGTCAAGAAGGCATCCCAATTCGTGATCCTAGGTGATACCCTTTACCGTCGAAGCATCAAAGGGACATTACTACAATGTATTAACCAAAAGGAATCCTTGACTGCTTTAATAGAAGTACATGATGAAATATGTGACTCCCATTCTAGCGGTATGACTTTAGCTAAGAAACTATTCAAGATAGGGTACTACTAGCCAACCATGGAAAGAGAAGCCCATCAATATGTGCAGAAGTGTGTCCAGTTTCAACAACATGGAGATCTAATTCATGCTCCAACTCAGGAATTTCACCCAATGATCACACCTTGGCCTTTCTCATAGTGAGGGCTTGACCTCATAGGAAAGATCACTCCAACCTCATCCAATAGCCACAAGTTTATTATAACAACCACTGAGTACTTTACCAAGTGGGTCGAAGCCATTCCTATGACCTACATAATGGGAAGAAATTTCCAAATTTATCCTAAATTACTTAATCTATGGTTATGGTGTTCCATAAACCCTTATCTTAGACAATGGAACACCCTTCAAGAATTAGGATGTGAAAGAGCTATGTCAAAGATTCAACATCCAACACTGAGTCTCTACCTTATGTTACCCCCAAGGCAACGGTCAAGCTGAGGCCACAAACAAGACCATTCTAAAAATCCTAAAGAAAATGGTCAATGAAGCTAGCCATTATTGGCATCTACAATTAAATCCTGCTCTTTAGGCCTATCGAACTAGTATCTGGACGCCAACAGGTGCAACCCGTTTCTCCCTAATCTATGGATCAAAAGTTATTCTACCTATTGATGTTGAGCTCCCATCACTGTGAGTGTCACTACAGAACCCGATCATCGATAAAGAATAGAGTATCTCAGCTAAATGAGCTAGAATTCTTGGATGAGCATTTTCTTGACGCCCTTAATCACTTGCAAGTATATCAAAACTGACTGAAAAGGAGCTATAACAAGAAGATCAAATGTTGGTCTTTCCAGGTAGGGGATCTTGTCCTAAAGTAGAATAAAAAAAATCTCCCAAATCAGGACAAGAAAGGAAAGTTTGAGCCTAACTGGTTGGGTCCCTTTGTCATCACAACAAGCTATGGATCAAGAGCGTGTCAATTATCAACACCTGAAGGTGAATCCTTGCAGGAACCAACCAATAACCTGCATCTTAAATTTTTTTATGTCTAGTCTTGAAGTGTGTAAATCTAAAAATACAAAAAAATTAAAAAAAAATGATCAAAATCCAAAAAAATAAGAAAAAGGGATTGAAAACAGTAAAGAAAAAAATCATCCTCCAGTGAAAACCACTTGGATGGAACTTTGGGAAAGTACCTTGGTGAAAACCTGGCAAACATGCACCTTCTGTAAATAAAGCACCTCCATCTATTCTTTGACTCTTTAATCATTCTTTGCATCACATTGCATCCTCCATCCTATCGTTTCATCCATCACCCATCCGCGTCCTTATCATAGCTTGGTGTTGTGAAGTATCACAATCCCCTTAGTACTACTTGGCATATTTTGAAGGTCATTTTGTCCTGCCTATATCGAGGTAGTCTAACATATCACATTGGGGACCATTTGTTATGGATCATATTAGGTTCTTGTATATCTTAGGGTTATCAAAAAACACCAAAAACATTCATAAAATGTTCATCAAGATCCAAAAACATTTACAAAATCCTGTACAGCTAAAATACAAAAACATTTAGAAAATTGTAAAGGAAAAATCCAAAACATCCAAAACACATCAAAAATCCCTAAAAAGGTCGAACATCAAAAATAAAAAAATAGAACCCCGTCAAACTACAGGTCTTTGAACTTGAATGTAGGCAAGGCCATCATTGATGTGCCCCCGAGACACCCTAGGTTAGTCCTTTATGAATCTGCCATAATAAACTAGCATTCCATCAACTTTTCATATCTCATCTTCAATAAGTCAAATCAGTTGAACTATGTGGTCTCTGTGTGTATAACATAGGCAAGGCTTATCTTTGATCAACCCCTGAGGCCCCTAGGGTAGGTCTTTTAGGTTAGGTCAAACTCTTAGAAAACCCCAAAACATTCAAATATTGAAAACCCCTAAATATTTAGATAACAAAAAATCCCAAAACATTTGAAAACTCATAAAATACAAAAACACTCAAAAAACATTCAAAAGACCTAAAAAACATCAAATATCCTTGAAAAAACCCTAAATAGCCTCAAATAACCAAAAAACAAAACATTCACATAAACTTCCAAAAAGACCAAAAACAACCTCAAAACATTTCAAAATACCAAAAATATTGAAATATTCTAGAAAAATCCAAAACCACCCATCCCATCTCGCTTTCACCTGTAATAAACTTCCATTCATAATAAATAGAGCATCATCTTTAACCTTTGGAAAAACAAATAGAAAGCAAGTATAGCAAGTCATAAAGTGAGAACGTAAGTGTCAAAATCTAAAGTCTAAATCATAGGTAAATGTGTCAGTGGAGTTTGTATCAATGGCTTATCATAAATCTCATCATCATCCTACATCAAAGAAATCCTCTCATCAACATGTCCTAGGATGAATCCTTCCTGCGATGAACATCGACATCAGAAGTCACCTTAGCTACATTCAACTGGCAAGAGATATAAATAACATTGACTGTTTGTCTTTAATCTCTTCTTATGATTTATCTTATTGACCCATTCTTGAGGAACTCTAGTTGATGTCTATCAAAATGATTTAGAGAGAAAGGATGGGGCATCGATCATTATCTTTTGTTTTCTATGCTTGTGGGTATTCCTATAAAATAATCTTGGCGCATACTTGCTTTGTTGTGTGTAGGAAAGTTGTTTGGAGTACATTGTTGACTATTGTGTATGCTTTGGTCCAATTTATTATAAGCTTCTAACTTACATTCCAACAAGGTCTTCGTATGTCAAGGTGTGAACAAGAACTATCCTATCTATTTACAGAGTCAAATTCCATTACACTAGATACATCATCCTAGTTATCAATACCATGATGAATTGTATCTGTGTTATATCAAAAATAAGGAATAATGGAAATCCCAATCCCAAGATATGAGCAAATAATCATCATCATGCATGTCTCATCACCATAATCTAATAAAGTCTCAATGGATCAAGGACTTGTTGGAATTTTGAATCAATCTAAAAATCAATGGTTAATCAATACCCATTTCATTCTTCTATTTCCATCCATCTTATCTTCTTATTCTTCTAACTTTACTAACATTTCTATCCAAGCATCAACTCTATGTGATCTATGTCAAAATATACATGAGGCTACCCATAGTTGATGACTATCTATACATCATGAAATCTATCTACATCAATACTTGAGCTATCATGATAACAATACCTCTTCCTTTGGGGCACAGTGGGGCATCTATATCATCTTTAGCTCAACAAACTGCAAAGTTGTAGCTCTTTGGTTCAATGTCTGATTTTCACCTATCGTGAGCCCAGTTGAAACATTTTATTCTATGATTGATCTCTCGAGGGGGAAACCAACCATCTTTTGATCATATCGATATCAAATCATCTAATGAACTTTTTTCCTAGCATTGCTAGCAAATCTTGATCAAATTATCAAATCAATCATCATTGGGATATATCTTTCCCTACCAATCCTCGTGTTATTCAACACAATCCTTGCATTGTTTCAACAATGTTATCAATCAATCAATCAGATCAATCAACTTTAGCTTGGCTATCAACATCTCAAAGAGATCATCGATATCCATTTTTGCATCATCATCAATATCAAAATCAACAAAATCAACATCAATCTTTGAGCCAATGCAACGAGTACATTGCTTCAAAGAGTGGCAAAATGTAGACACTTAAAAATGTCTCGATGGATCACATTAGCTAATTAACATCATTTCATCCTAAAACCCATCCTCTTTTAGCTTAATTAATTAAATTAGTCTAGCTATTTAATTAATTGCCTCATTTTCATCTATTAATCTAATTGACCTAATTAGGTTAATTCATCCCCTTTCATGCTAACATTTCATCCTATTAAATTGAATAAATTAAATTATTTAATTTAATCCCTAAAGTCTTCTTATTTAATTAAATAACCCTAAGTTATTTAATTAAATATCATATCACTTCCCCTTTCCATTAAATAAATTAATTATTTAATGAATATCCTAATTCCCCTAATTTGCATAATTAAAACTTTGTTTTAATTATCAAATTACTAATTCTTCTACTTGCAAGGGAATATTCCTCTTTTGTACATTCCTCGAAAAGGGGAATATTCCCATGGAATATTCCATCCCTTTTTGCACAATTAAACTTTTTTTTAATTTTCAAAATATTTATTTCCTCACCCATTAGAATATTCAAAATAATATTCTTTCTCCTCACTCATTTGAAAAAGGGAATATTATCACTTAACTTCATATGCAAGTTAACTTATGACATCTTGTGCAAGTTAACTTTTGACCTCTTGTACAAGTCAAAAGTGTGCTTGTTTGGAAGGAATGAGAACCCTTGATTAAATCTCACCTTGCATTCTCACCCATAGATGAGAATCCATGATCCATGCCTCCAATTTCCTCCATCCTTGACCGTTAATTAGCCTTTTTAATCTTAACCCTTCATTTCTCATTTGCTTTCCTATAAATAAAACACTATTTGGAGACAAATGGATCCATCTTTTTCATAGAAAACTCATTCTATTGAAATCAATCACACTCACACTCTTTTTTAACTCACATTTAGCATATTTTCGTTTAAATTAGTTGCATAATAGCCTAGCTTCCATTAATGACTTCCACAATGCATCCATTTAGCTAATTAGATAATTAGGGTTTGAATATTTTTAGTTTAAATCTCATTTAGATTAGCTTAGCAATTATATATCTCAATCATTTAGCATAAAATCATGTTAGATTAGAGTTTGCATCCTACTCATTTTAGCATAAATCATGTTTTCAATCACATCTCACAACCGTTTCATCGACTCTCTTCAATAGAATCAATTGAAACAAGCTCATTGATCACATGATTGGGAAAGGGTTGTCATTTCACATCAACATGACACCAATCCCATAATGGGATAAGTTTCAGATGGGTTGAAGTAGACATTTAAATGCTTTCATAGTTTAGAATGCTTTGTTTTAATGAATGCCTAGTTTAACTTCAATTTGATTGATCCTGTTTAGATTGAGTATTAGTGGCATGAATATGCTTTTATTATTCATGGATTAAGTATATTTGTCCCATACTAATATCCTTGGTCATAATAATCAGCCAAATTTTTTTGCTAGAAATAATCCCCAAAACAATGAGAAAAATTTGAAGCCTAAGATGCACAACAAGCTCACAAACTTTAAGATAAACCCATCAAACTTTAGACCAAATTATTTATTGATAAAATAATGAGTTTACATAGAAAAAATAAGTAGAACCACAGCCTTAGGATTGGAAATGAGCTCTTGCAACTTATATTTCATGAAAATCTAAAATACTCCAAAACAAGGTGTCAGTAGGCACTATAGAACTACACTTCCAGAAACAAAACTTCACCAAAGGCACGAAAAAATAAAATATGCATGAAATAACAGGTCTAAAATGATTAACAACAAAAACATACATCCAAAAATACTATTGATACTAGCAACAAAAAAATAAAATAAAATTTGAAACTATTCACCCCAAAACTCCTAAAAATCTCCTACAATCTACTAGGAAAACACTGCAAATGGGAAGCCTTCAACACAATGGAAATATCTGGGTGAAATTGCACTAATAGAACCTTGAACCACTACCCTTGAGCCTTTTTCCTCCATGGTTTATCAACCTTGAAGAACTTTCTTCATAGGTTTATCAACCTTGAAGAACTTTCTTCATAGGTTTATCAACTTTGAAGAGAAAGCAACAACTTTTCAGAAAAATAACCAAGTGAATGATGCAAGAATGAATCCAAATTCATGTTTTATTGAAAAATATTCAATTTCCAAGTTGGGAGACCCAAAATCAAGACCAAGGGAAGAGAATAATCTTGCATACAAATATTTATCTCCCACCACCAAGTGTAAAAATAAAAAATCAAGTGCAACTGAGGGAAATAATTAAATATTTCCATTTCCTGCACCACTTCATAAGCCAATAAAAATCCATTTTTCCTTTTTCCAAAAATCTAAACCCAACTTGGCTCAATTAAATATTTCATAAAACTTTGATATTTAACCTCCCAAATTATCTCAATTAATTCACCTTGAGAAACCAACTTTCTTGGTTCCGCTACAAGACCTAACTTGCTATTTTTGGAAACCTAACTTACTAAAAATAGTAATTTTCTATTTTTACAAAATTCAAAAAAACGGACTTTACAAGTCCTTCCCTCCAAAAATTGCTTTTCCTCAAGAAATTTCAACCATGGTGATTCCAAAAACCTTATGCCAAAATGATAAGTCATGCCAAAATACATATTAAACCCTGATCCTGTACCTGTGAAACTGTGCAAACCTAATAGCTCTGACTTCTTTGTGAAAATACCATGAAACCAACAAGAATATTCATGCAAATATTTGATATATTCACTCCAATTCCAAATCTGGATAACATTTTCTCCAAGAAATTTTGTAAACTCACCAAATGCTTCCCACTAAATATATGTGCTAGCATATAATAAAACAAACTTGCAACTTCTCCCAATAATGTAAATCTAGTTTGTGCTTCTATTAGGACTATTATAAAAGTTATTGTATCCTCTATAGTAGCAAGTATATATTTGGGAATTAACAACTACCTCCAACTTCAAAATGTTGAAATATACATAGCTAAAATGAACACTAGTAAGCTCGAACGTTACCTCAACTTGGGATTCGGTACCTTCAACTTCATAAACTGATCTCTAGTAGCAAAATATTTTTAGAGGGGCAGCAAGTAATATCATGTAGCAATAACATTTACACCACCATTTTCCAAAGACGAAATTTTCAAGCATTAGTTCATTCTAATACCATTGTATGTGTGCACTAACACTATGTATTTTGTACCAAAAATATCAAAAACTTCCTATTGTGACACAAATATGATTTTGATGGTACATAGGACTATTATAATATTCAATGCAACCTTCAGAAAAGTGAATACATAATTTGGAAACAACTACCTCTTTTACCTTTAAAATGTGGTGATACGCCCTATTGAAAACAATACTAGTTGTTCCAAACTTCACCTCAACTTGAAGGATGTTATATGCAACATTTGGATCTGATATGAAATAGTAATGGTAATATTGAGGAGTAAAAATTAACACCATATAACAGCAGCTCATACAACACCATTTTCAAAACATTGATTCTACAATCAACAGTTCATTTTGGAAAGAAACTGTGCACTTCTTGAGTCCTCCAACTGGCACAAATTGATCATCCAAAAATAATTTCAAAATGAAAGCAGAGAATGATTTTATTGCATCCTCAACTATATTAGGTTACTTATTGATGTTCTTGATAGTTTCCACCTTGAAACATGTCCAATAAAATCTCCCACAACAATCCACATAGTGTCTTAGAGCACTTGCTAGAATTGCACTGTAATTGGGTAACTTGTTCCACAGAATTGTGAGGAATTTGATTATGTTTTGGATATTATTTTTTCTAACATTGCAACTATTATAACAGTCATTACATACCTTACAACAAAAAATACATATTTTGGAGACAACAACTACCTCCACCTCCATAATATTGAAATGAATATTGTTGAATTGCACAATACAAAATGTACAATAAAAAACTCATACATTACCCCAACTTGAAAGGTGTTGTCTTCATCTTTATGGACTAGTCTATAACAAAAATAATTGAGAAGGAGAGTGGAAAATAGTGCTAAGGAATAGCAACATATACTCCATAATTCTTCAAAAATCAAACCAAACTTCCATATCACACTATATTGCCAAGATTGTTTTGCTCCATATTGAAAGAGTGGAACCACAACCTTTAAATCTGATATGATTGGAGTAAATAAAAAAATATAATGGTATTCATTAGCATCATACTGATTTATAACAGCAACATACTCCATCATACACAATACCCATAAATCTTCACACAATTTTACTAAGAACATGTAAACAACACATGCATACTGCACACCATCCCTCAATCTTCCCCAATTAAAAATATGGTTGTTGGATTATTTGACATTAACAACGATAACCTTCTATGAAACGATATCCAAGTGCAACAAACTGTAGCTATTCAAAGCAAGAGCTACCAATATCAACAATATATCAATGATGCAACAAATGCATGAATTACCAGCCCAAGTAGAAAACCATGATGTGTGATAAACCATTAAGGGCTGCAAAATATCCATGAGAAACCATAATATGAAAATAATTCTTACCCATGTTTAAAATTTCCATTAAAGAATAAGCATTGGCATGCAAAAATCTCATCTCCAAAGATGACCATGGAAGCACATATCTGAACATGCTCCTTTGTTGATTTTGAAGTAGTGGAATGTTAGAATGAAATCTATGCTGCTCACTAAAGGATAACATAGATTGTATTCTCTTATCTTTCAAAAATATTGCTTCCCACATAGATTCTCCTGCAACATCATATTCTCCTACACATGTATGTGAGAAATAAGTAATGATAATTTCCAAACATGGGTTGATTACCTCTATAGGATTCCCAAAAGTCTTTAATGTTGCAAAATCTTGTATGACTAGATTTTGGATGACATAAATCAAGTATGAAATATTTTTAACCCATTTTTCTTTCAACCATATAGTCATTACATCTCTATCACATATATGATATGGAAATATTTACATTTCTTTTGTTCACCAAATAGTAAGACTAATTTCCTTGCCTTTATAATGCTAATGGCTTGTAGAAGTTCATCCTTTTATGAATCCTTCAACTGTCATGAGACTTGATTTCCATAACATTAAAACATTGATCAAATAATGAACCTCAATATTATTCCTTGTTCCCTTACCTTTTTCAAACATCATACAATCCAAGTTTCCTATCACCATTTGGCTATTACTCAAAATCTTGTCTTCAAGTATGGTGCTTGGCTTGCATAAGTATTCCAAAAAATATGAATATTGATCCTTCATTAAGTGGTTAAAAAGCATAAACAACACTATATGAATTCTCATAAAATTCTTTTCATTCCAAATGGAACATATGGATAACTCAATAGTGTCTCTAATCCTTTTAATCTTCAAGAGATTTCATGGATCCCATATTCTTATGTATAAATAAATTTGAACATTAAAAGATTGATCTCCCCCTTTTGCATGCTCTCCAACATGAAAATAATTTTGTGGTAACATAGAGAGTGAAAAATATAAAGTATTTTCATACCTTTGGTTGAAAGTAGAATGTTCATCCTCATTTTCCAAAATAAACTTCATTGGGAAATCTTCAAAAACTTTATTTTCTTGATCCAAAATACATGAGTTCAGATTAACCAAAATGCTTCTTTTTAAAGAAAATCTATCCATAATGTTACTTTGTAACTCCCTCAATGGATCACCAAGTTCCATTACCCTTTCCATTTTTCCAAACTCTTCACTCTGAACAAGTGACCCTCTTTCATCATCTTGCATGTTAGATACATTCTCTTTTTGCACAAAAAGAGTTTCCTCTTCACTATTTTCAAAGGGTACCTCATTGAAAATATTCAAGACTTTTAAATTATCTTCATAATCAACATGCAATGTTGATCTTGAATTAACTTCATCAAAAGGAACACATTCTTGCTATGAGATTTTATTTACTGAAATATCTTTTTCAATTAAAAATTCATTACCTTCAACCTTTGATCCTGATTCTTCATCCTTTTGTAGAGACATTCCCTATACTTCATGATCTTGGATCTCCTTTTGTTTTTCCTCGCTTGAACTTGGTTGTAATTTATAGCCTTTCAGTGCCATCATACCTTGCATGTGAATTAATAAATCATTGTAGGGGACATAATTCCTGAAACCCTCATCCATTTTGTTATATGAAGCCCTCATAGAAGATGGATCCATAACCAATTCTTCCATGGGGTTGGAAGAGTGAGTGAGTGTAAAGTAACCACCATCAGAAAATAATTTAGATTTAGTGGGCTACATCTTTGAAACCCTCAGGTTGGCAAGATCTTAGCTCTAATACCACTTTAATGTCCCAAATGATTTTTTTTTTGACATAACTTAAATTTACAGTGAGGGATAGTAAGCAGAATTTAATTCTCATTAAAATACCCACATGAAATTGATTTCTCAAATAAACTGAATTTCCCTCAAAGAATTAACAAGAAGCACACCAAAACATAGGACCTTGAGAGCCTCAATGCCTTCTTTAGGGACAATGAGAAGCTGGTTAAGTAGTCGGGCTTTGAAAGAGAGGTGCTACCCAAACCCTTGGACAAGGCATGTCTTGCTATCATGAAATACGTTACTTTAGAAGGTGTATTTAAGGTTTTTTACTTTTATCATCTACCATTGCTAAACCACCTAAGGAAAAAAATGAGCCTCATCTTTCCTTTCTTCCTGTTGACCTCCCTTGAAAATTTGATCAAGGAATCCCATGAAGTTGTTGCTCTTAACCCTAACCTATTGCATCCCCTTCCTCTATACTAGGGCCCCATCCTTAGGCTCTATCACTTCCATTTGGCCTTGTGCCCCCTAAAACCCATCTTGATTGTTCGTGTGGAAGAATTGGAACCACTTGACCTTGCCTTTGATAAACCATCCCCTATTACTTCAGTGGGTCCTAAGAGAAAAACCTCCCCACTTGAAAATGAACCTTGTGCTAAGCCTAAAGATAAACCCCCATCAAAAAAGAAGGGGGAGGTTAGATTGGACCAATCCAAGGCTATGACCAATTTGTGAAAACTAAAGAACAAACCCACCAAGGTGGATAGCATACCTATAGCGAAGAAAAAGGGGAAAAAAGACACTACGTGCCAGGTTGAGTTGTCGGTCACTGGTAGCGAGGGAAAAAGTGTTACGGAAAAAGACTCCAGAGGTGACACTATTGTGGCTATGAGTATTGAAATGGGGATATAACAAACTAGTGTCAAAAGGTCCCACAGACTAGCAAATAATAATAAATACGTTCCGATGGATGATATTTCAAGTGACTCAGAGCAGATTGGTGGCAAAGTTGAATGCAAGAAAGACATTGTTGAGGAGATGGAAGAGGAATTTGTGGAGGGTCCTAGCCATTTCTTGGACATGAATAGAATTATCAAAGAGAACTCTACCCACTCTTTGGATCCCAAGGCTATTGAGGATGGGATGACCCAGTGGAAGAACAACAAGGATGAGGACATCAACAAGTTGTGTGAGTGGGTGGTAAAATTTGAAAGGAAATTCAACATGTTGGCTCATTTCACTATCAAAATAATTCATAGATCTGTTGTCACACTTTGCAATGTCATCAAGGAGGAGGTGTAAATGAATACTGAGGGTGAAGGCCCCAACTAGATTGGGGATGATATTTTAAATCTCCTCATTTAGAAATGGGAAGGTGTTGAAAATTAGTGATCAAGCCTATTTGTTTTTGCTGGTTATTTGTTGTTAGTGTGTTGGGTATGTGTCTTTTTTATGTTGTTTTTAGTTTGGTTTCTATAATGTTCTATTGAACTTGTTTCTTTTTTTTCCCTACAGGCTCTTCCTAGAAAAGGTACAACACCTTGTAAACATTGCTTAACTTATCAAAAACAAGAAATCTCACAAACTATGCACCCAAATTGGAGATTTGACTATCAAATCAATTTGAAAATTCAACAAACTTAACATGAAAATAAATACCATGAAAAAACATATTATTTTCAAAAAATCCATGACATCAAGGCTAATATAATCAACAAATTTTTTTTGCTACAAATAATCCCCAAAACATTGAGCAAATTTGAAGCCTGAAATGCACAAGCTCACAAACTTCAATATAAATCCACCAAAATTTAGGCCAACTCATTTATTGATAAAATAATGAGTTTACACAAAAAAAAAAGTAGAACCATGACCTTAGGATTGGAAATGAACTCTTGTAACTTATATTTCATGAAAATCCAAAATACTCCCAAACAAGGTGCCAACAACCACTATAGAACTACACTGTCAGAAACCAAACTTCACCAAAGACACCAAAACTAAAATATACATGAAATAATATGTCTAAAATGATTAAAAAAAAAAAAATACAATGAAAATTAATATTGATACCAGAAACAACAAACTGAAATCAAATATGAAACTATTCACCTCAAAACTCCTAAAAATCTCCTACAATCTGCTAAGAAAACATTGCAAATGGGAAGCCTTCAACACAATGGAAATATCTCGGTGAAATTGCAATAATAGAACCTTGGAACCACTTTCCTTGAGCCTTTTGACTCCATGATCTATCAACCTTGAAGAACTTTCTTCATAGGTTTATCAGCCTTGAAGAGAAAGCAACAACTTTTCTAAAAAATAACCAAGTGAATGATGCAAGAATGAATCCAAATTCATGTTTTATTGGAAAATATTCAATTACCAAGCTGGGAGACCCAAAATAATGACCAAGGGAAGATAATAATCTTGCATACAAATATTTAACTCCCACCTCCAAGTGTTAAAATAAAAAATCAAGTGCACCCGAGGGAAATAATAAAATATTTCCATTTACTACACTACTTCATAAGCCAATAAAAATCCATTTTTCCTCTTTCCAAAAATCCAAACCCAACTTGACTCAATGAAATATTTCATAAAAATTTGATATTTAACCTCCCAAATTATCTTAATTACTTCACCTTGAGAAACCAACTTTCTCGATTCTGTTGTAGGACTTGACTTGCTATTTTTGGAAACCTAACTTCCTAAAATAGTAATTTTCTATTTTTATAAAATTCAAAAAAAGGGACATTACACCCAACCATAACATGTTGATCTTCTTGGCCTACTTTTACCCAAACTTTACCAACTACCACCTTTAAGAGATAAAAGGTGTCATACACAATCTCTAGATTTCATCTAGATGCATTCACATACGTCTTTCTTATGTTTGAGTAAATCTCTATAAAAAAATCCAATGAACGATTCTTGAGACCCAACCCCACTTTTTTGAGAATATAATTATCTATCTTTGATTTTTCTAACACTTGTAAGGGAAAAAAATGTCCCATATTCCATGATCCAACTTCATTGTCATCGTCATCTAAAGCCACAATAAATTTATCATTAGTAATGAGATCACCTTGCACCAAAGCTTTATCCAATAATTTTAACCAAGCCCATATTATGAAATAGATCCATAATATTAGATACAAACATTGACACAATATCACTAAAGATATTTTATTTGGAAACTCTATTAAAAATATTTGGACCAGTGACTTGATGAATAGAACCAATAATCATTGGAGATGTGATCCCAAAAAAATTGTAACTTATTCCCATCATACCTTTGAATTAATTAGTCTCTCATTTTCATGGTAATAATGAAATTTGTTGATTTATCAATAAACACATGATGCTAATATTAGTGGTGAAAAGTAGGAAACCTCATAGGAAAATAAAACTTTAATTGCTAATAATAATAACTAGCTAAGTTTTTTATCTTGTACTTTGAAAAAATTATCACCCTTAGTAAACTGGCATAAAGGACTATTTAAATATTAAAAAAATTAGATGGAACTAAAGCATGGAATTCACGTGTAAAAGGATTATTATATTAAAAAAAAATACTATAGAAATCTAATTCACCAACAAAAAACCACACATAAATTGAGTGAAAGAACTTTTATACAATAAATATCTCCTCATAAACCTACAAAATAGAAAGATTTAGGAAAAAGAAGTATATCCCATCAATATCACACATGTAATACAACAAGGGAGCCATCACTCTTTGATAAAGCACCATTCACAAAGAAATGTCGCATGGCAATCAAGAAAGCCTTCTATTTTGACCCAATTTGAAAATAATAAAATTCATCTTTGACCTTAACCTCTATTGCCTTAGCCTTGTATTTCGGATCAGTTATATTTGATCTAGAGATCTTTAATGGTATTTTGTGTTAAAAATTCCAAAACCCTACAAAATCCTAAGCTTGGATGTTAATCTTCAAAAAATTATATGTGTTAGCATCAAAACTTTTGGAGGTTCAAGAACCTCTTGAAGAGAGAGAGAGAGAGGTTTTTAAAAACAATAATTCTTAAATTCCCCAACATGGTTCAAAATTCATAAAAATTGTTGACATCAATGAATATGAGGTAGAAAGAATGATGAAGGAACATCCTTGGAAAGTTCCTAGGTTTGCAAACTCATTGATTCATCAACTATGTTCATGAGGGGCTCAATTCACTAACAATTGTTCTAAGGTGAGTTTAATATGTTTTAAACATGAAAGAAGGTGTCAAGGGAGTTTCAAATATGACTACCATTCTTCTCCTATACGCATTCCATATACTCTACCAAATTACATGAATGCAATGATACCTACTCAGTTACCCATCTATACATGCATAATTCTAATAGCCCAATTCAGGTGGGAATATTTCTCCAACCATAAAATGTATGTTTCAAGTATCTCTTCATTCAATTCCAACCACCATGAGCTTCTCTTGATTCTTATAGTGACCTACAAGAATTTTCAACTATTATATATATTGGCTTTGTTCACTTTATTTATGTTGGTCATCAGAGATTTTTTTGGTCTCAAAATGCTTAAGGCTAATCTTAGGGCATCAAACATTGTAGGTCTATGATATATATGACAGAGTATATCTTGTAAAGTGTAGGAAGGGCATTAAAATGTACATGTTCATGTAATAGTATGTCTCCATAGTTGTTTGTAATGATTCGAGGAAATATATAGTTGAAATTATGCATTTTGTCTCACCACAATTGTTGGTGTGACTGTAAAAGATATAGATGAAAGTTTGATAGCTTTTAATGCATTGAAATTCTATTATAATGGTTTTTCTCTTGTTTTATATGGGTTATTACAATTCTATTATGGATTATTCAGTATATTTATTGAATGGGATGTAATAATTTATTTATATGTAAATACAATCTATTTATATTGATATTTTACTAGATGTATCTCCTTCCTTTGTATTGTATATGAACTAGTTACCTAATGGAGTATGCATTGGTCCATATTCACGAATGATCAAACATTTATCATTTTTATAGATTTATGATCCTTGTTATTTTTAGGAGTAGATTATGATTCATACATGTTTGTGATTCAACATTGTAAACTAGGGAACAAATCTCAAGAAACCAAAAACAGTTAAATTATTAGAGAATTATATCATGAATGTGTGCACCTTGCTACTATATGAACTATAAAATAAAACTATTCATAGGAATTGTAATGTTTTATTATCTAGTGGTACATGTGCAAGGTGTTAAATCAACTATATAAGAGGTTTCATACAACTATCTTGTCTTGATTTAGTGATAATTATAGGTGTAAAATGTACATTGTGTATAGTTATTGATTGCTATAATTATGCCATATTTAAATTTATTTACAAACCTATTAAGGATACCTCTGGGAATACTCTCTTAATTCTTGGTTGAGCTCAAGTGTAGGAGAGACTACCCAATATCATCAATTGGACTTTAACCCTCCTTAGTATATTGATTAACCCCTATTTTCCTTCACGAAGGGCACTCCCTAGCCTTGAAGGTAAAAGCATGTTTTAGGATTATGATTAGTGGTTATAGGACCCAACACCTTCCACATGATTATAGCCTCACTATCTAATGTCCGCACACCCCCAATGACCAATTAAAAAAAACAACTAACAAACATGCTCAACTTTAGGAACTAGTGCACTCCACCAATAGTCACAAACAAAGAGCCTTCCCATGTCTTCAGGTTCATTGAAGCTAAATACTCATATTTACCATTAATTTCCAAATTGGATAATATATTTTTCAATGAATTTACTTCCCAAAAATAATGATTACAATAAAATTCAAAGGAGTTTAAAATTTCCCAAGGTTGGTTTAAAATGTTATCAAACTTCTAATACAAAACCTTCCTTGACCAAATAGAATTGATTAATATCATTGAATCCCCCTCAATATTTTTGTGAAAATAATTAATTTGCTTGCAAGTTTTTAACCCTAAGAGAAAATCATGAGACTCAACTATATTATTTGTTCCATCCTTCATTTTTAATAGATGCCACCATAATAATTTTACCATCTTAATCTTTGACCACACATCTCACACTTGAATGTCTTGGGTTCCCAAAAGAAGTCCCATCAAAATTAACTTTTAAAACACCATGACATGGAGATTCTATTTTAATAGCTTGAATAATCAACCTTAGCAAAGGAACTCTTGATTTCCCCATGAATGATGCTAACTTCAAGAAAGATCAACACTTAAGGATCTCATCATCCCATGATGAAAAGTTGGAATATGTTGCATTATTCCTTACATTGGCATACCTATTTCACAAATAACATCCTTGAGTTTAATAAGAACTTGATAAAGAGAAGATTTTTTATGAAATATTTTATAATTCACTTCCCTCCAAATATGATAAATAACCAAAGAAGGAAATATGCACCAAATACATTGGAAAATAGTCTTCTTGTAAAGAGTTGGCCAACCAATAAAAAGTTGCATCAAATTCATAGATCAATAAACAAACAAAGTTTATTACACACCTAATCCCAATAGGATCTAGAAAATGGACACAATAGGAGGAGATGATGTATATTCTCATTTAATTCCCCATATAAGGATTAGATAAAAGAACCAATGAAGCTAATTAAAAAAAAAAACTTTTCAACCATTAAAAACTTTTTGTTAAGAGCCACCCAAGAAAATGAACCCACTTAGGAAGGTAATCTTTGCCCCAACAAAGTGAAACATGTCACACTCTATTTTTTGAAATACTTAATTGAGAATGATAACCTTCACTAAATATGGTCCATACTTGGAACTTAACCATCTCAAAACATCCACACTTGTGTTAAAAATTTCCTTTTGGATAATTCTTCTTTTAATAACTTCTTCTGGGACTATGGAATGTGTAACTTCAAAAAATTTCTCCACACTATATTTGCAACTCTATGTTCCATAAAATAAATTAGATAATATTTGACCTTGGTTCTCCATAACTAGGAAGTAATAATATGAATGTTAGTGAAACCATCACAAAGCTCCAAAATTAGATAGCCATTCCTTGAGCTAGCCTAAAATAAAGTTAAGTTACCATTGCAGATCTCGCATGAAAGATGATTGGTTATGATTGAGTGATAGAGAATAATAAAGTTCCAAATGTTAGACCCTTTAAGAGGATTCATTATAGTAAAAGACATGCTCAAAGAGTCAAAATATAGGTATTTGTTATGCATAATATTACACCACTTAAAACGTAATCTATTGAATAGTTTCAAATATAATTTTACCCCCAACACCAAGTTTTGATAGAGAATGTTATGCATGCATGATACTCCTAGCTTCTTGGTAGAACAAATTGGCTCCCATGAGATAAGAGAAATATTCTTCTTAACCTCTAATCCATTTCCAAAAAGGAAATTCCTAATTAATTTTTCTATGAAAAATAAGATTGAGGAGGGAGATTTAATAAAAAACATCACGAAGACCTAGACATTGGCTAACATGATCTTGATAAGCAATAGTCTACTAGAAAAAAAATTCCATCTACCCTTTCAAGTAGAGAAATTAGATTAAATAGATAAAATCAATTTCTTTTAAAATTTTATGCAACCTGGCCCTAAGAAAAATAGAACTCCTAGATAAATATTAAGGAGGGTACCCATTTTAAATCATAATATATTTATAATTTTATTCTGAATAAGGGATGATTGAAGAAAAAATATTAAGAATTTTCTATATTTATATATTGGCTAGAATATTGACAACAAATATCCAAAATCTTTTTAATGCATTTGGCCTCACTAACAAAATCATATCCAAATGAAAGAATGTTGTTAAAAAAATGAGAATGAGTAATCAGATCAATATTAGGAACAATTTTAACAAATTCCCAATCCCTAATAACATGAGCATTATTAACATCAAGGTATGGATCCATTTATAACATCTAACTACATGCGCTCTAAATTTTGAATTTATGCAACTTTGCTACTTGATGAATCAGCCTCGAGGGGGACCCATGGTGGCTCCCCCACCAAAGCAGCTTGGTGTTTCCTAGAATAATTCTGCCTATCCATGTGGGAGGACCACCCCGTGCATTGAGCATATTCCATTGTCTAGGGGTTTGAAAAACCCCATTTTTTCTTCTGAAGGAAAATCTTGTCCAGGCCTAGATGTCCAAAAGGCCTCCTATGTGGATAGGCTTGTTAGAGGTCAAACTTTGACAAGGACACCTCATAAATCCATGATAGATTTTTGTACTATGGTGGGGGATGAAGTGGACGTCCCGGATGATATTTTGAATGACACTATGGAGGGGTTGAAGTTGTCCTTGGTGGGGAAATTCTTTGTTGGATGACCCAACATATACCAAGTACAAAAATGGGCCTCTGACACTTCAAAACTCAAAGGCAGTGTTTCTATAAGTGCTATACCCAAGGGTCTCTTTTTGTTTACCTTTGTTATCCCTGAGGATATGTTAAAGTTCCTCATAGGTGGACCATGGGCTTTTGATAGTGGTTTTAAAAATATTTTGTATTTATGCAAGTGGAAACCAGGGTTTGATGCCTCTGCTAATTTGGTGAAAGTTGCTCCAACCTGGGTTAGGCTCCTTGGGTTTCCACTTGAGTTCTGGCATCAAAAGATTTTTAAAGGAATAGCTGATTCCTTTGGTTCTTTGGTCACCATAGAAAAAATTACTCTTCTTAAAACAAGATTAGTCTATGCAAGAATTTGTGTTAACATTGAGGTTAACACAGTCCTACCCACTTCTATTACCTTAAAATCCAAGTTTGGTAAATGGGTTCAGCCTCTAGAATATGAGCGAGCTACGGTTTTCTGTCAGGGATGCAATAAATTTGGGCATCTACATGATGCTTGTAGAATAGCTCTTCTTGAGCCTAAGATTCCCCAAATTGAGACATGTGAATGATCCATTGAAGAATAAGACTTTGATGAACAGTCCAAGGGAATCAAAAATCTCAACACCCAATAAAAATTGTTAATCGCAGAAAAAGATTTAAACCAAACACAAAAAATATTCCAAATAATACTTTGGAAAGGCCATTTTCAGAAGCTTCCAATGAACCATCCACCCCATCATCTTCAAAGAAACTTTTGGATTTAGATAAAGAAAAGGAAAATAAAGGAAAAAATTCACCTCCAATGTTTCAGGAAGAACAACAAAATGAAGCCTAGGAGGAAGGGGATATTATAAGCCAAAAGGAACAACTTTTGACCCCAACTTAGGACCACCATGAACCAATTCTAGAGGAGGAGAAAATGTCACAAAGAAAGGATGATAAAGGATGGATAAACACTAAGTCATGAAAAAAGAAAAAACTAGATGTGGGAGGAAATAGTAAAGTTGTTAGACCCCAATTAAAAGAAACAAGAGTCAAAGAAACAACAAAAGATGCGGCAATAAGGAAATAGAGAACCCTAGATTCACTGGCAGGGAAAAAACCGAAAAGAAAGTAAGGGAGGTCGACCTCCCAATGTAGGCAGTATTAGCCTGATACTGCTCCTTATCCCTTTGAAATTATGAAGATCCTATCTTGGAATGTAAGGGGTCTTAATGGCCCATATAAACAACATGTGTTGAAGGCATGATCAACTGTTGTGAAACCTGAAATTCTCTTGATCTAGGAAACAAAAATGAAAAAGGAAGGTTTTGAGAAAACCCTAAAGTGGCTTTGGCCTAGTGCTAGTTTCGATGCTAGTGATGCAGAGGGGGCCTTAGGTGGGATTGCTACCTGCTGGAATTCCTCCCAGTTTGGTGGCAAGTTGAAATTCAAGAATAAAAACAACCTCTTGATTAGAATGGAGGATGGAGATACTTCCATTAAATGGAATATGGGGAATATATATGGCCCAAATCCAAGGTTGGATAGGCTAGACTTATGGAATCTATTGGATGGAGTTATGATTAACAACAAAGATGAACTATGGATGCTTGGAGGTGATTTTAATTTCCCATTGTACCCTTCTGAGAAGAAAAGAAGGTCTTACTAACTTCTCAGAGAGTATGATGGATCTTTCAAGCTTTATTGAATCGGTGGGACTTATGGATATCCCTCTCATGGGATCCCACTTTACTTGGACTAATAGAAGGAAAGGTAATCAACTCATCCAAGTGAAGTTGGATAGATTCCTGATCTCCTCTAACTGGAATATTATGCAGAATGTCTCTCTTACTGCCTTTCCTAGAATGGGTTCTGACCATAGTGCTCTTCTTCTGGAATGGGATGATAGGGTGATTAAAAAACGTTACCCCTTCAGGTATGAAATCATGTGGTCCCTTCACCCAGAATTTAAATCTCTTATTGAGGAATGTTGGAACCTTCCTTGTGATGGAACCCCGATGTTTAGGTTAACACAAAAGTTAAAAAGAATTAAGGGTTAAAGGATGGAACAAATACACTTTTGGGAATATCTTTACTACTAAGAGGGATTTGAATTTGAAAATTAAGGAAGTTCAAGATCAAATGGAGGTAGGAAACTATAATGATGAGATCTACATAATAGAAAGGGAGCTTAGAGCCCAATGGCACAAAATAAGTAAGAAGGAGGAAATCTTCTGGAAATAGAAATCAAGGATTCAATGGCTTAAGGAAGGAGATAAGAATACTAAGTTTTTCCACCAATCTACTATGAAGCATAGAGGAAGAAACATGATTAGATCTCTCACCACCTCTAATGGTATTAAACTTGAAAGGGAAGAAGAAATAGCAAATGAGGTTGTTTCCTTCTTTTCAAATTACCTGGAGCCTTCAAGGGTCAACAATATGGATTTGGGGGAATTCCTACAGGTTATACCTAATGTTATCATGAAGGAAGACCTAAAAGAATTAACTAAGTGTGTTACTATGGAAGAGGTGAAGGAGGCTATTTTCTCTTTTGGAGCTTTCAAAGCTCCTGGACCTGATGGATTTCCTCCTAGCTTCTTCCAAGTCTACTGGGAGATTGTGTCTATGGACCTCTTAACTGTTAAATATTTTATTAGATTGGGTAGAATCCTGAATCAGATGAATACCACTTTTCTGGCCCTTGTCCCTAAATCCAATGAAGGTGCTTCAATGAATGATTATAGACCAATAAGTCTATGCAACACTACTTATAAGATTTGCTCCAAAATTATTGTCAACAAGATGAAGTTGGTCTTAGCAAAAATGATTGCTATTAATCAAAAAGGTTTTGTTCAGGGAAGACAAATTATGGATGCAGCAATTTACACTCATGAGATCCTGCACTTTATGGATTATAGTAAAAATAAAAGTATGGTGCTGAAATTAGATATCTCCAAAGCTTATGATAGGGTTACTTGGAATTTTTTATTTGTTGTTTTGAAAAAAATTGGCTTTAAAGGGAAATTTCTCAATTTGATAAAAGCCTATGTTACTACCCCAAAGTATTCAGTCTTGGTTAATGGAATTGGCCATGATTTTTTCTCACTTGGTAGAGGGATGAGACAGGGAGATCCCTTATGTCCTTACCTTTTTGTCATTGTAGCAAAAGCTCTTGGCCGCAACATATAGAAACAACTTAATAATAAGTCTCTGAAAGATTTCTATTTTGCTTCTTCTTTATCCCCAACCTCACATCAACAATTTTTTGATGATACTATTCTAATGGGGGAGGCTTCAGTGGTTGAAGCTAAAAAATGGAAAACTATTATGGACAATTATGTTGAAATGTTAGGACAGTGTATAAATTACCAAAAAAGCAAAATTTATTTTTTCAATACTAGCCAGCTTGTGAAAGATAAAGTGATAAGGATTTTGGGGTGTCAGGAAGCAGAATTACCTCGTACTTACCTTGGACTACCTCTTTTCTCTCAAAAGACGGAACAACAACTACTGGAACTATATTGTGGAGAAATTCTAGAAAAAATTGGTTGGTTGGAAAAGCAAATTGTTGAGCTTGGCAGGAAAAATTCAGCTTTTAAAGGCCTCCCTTTAGAATATTCCAGTCTATTATCTTTCAATGTTTAGTATACTAGCCTATATTGTTGAGATAATTGAAACAATTCAAAGAATAATTTTATGGTTAGGAGTGGAGGAAAGGAAAAGAATGGCTCTCATCAAATGGGAGAAGGTGTGTGTCTCAAAGAAAGGAGGGTTAGGCATCAAAAGATTAAAATTGTTTAATAAGGCTTTGGTGGCGAAAATGGGTTGGTTTCTCTTGGAAAATGAAAAAGATTGGGCTACTATCCTAAGGGCTAAGTATCTTAAAAATAAGGATGCTAGTTGTTTACTAAGGAAGAATAATCTCTATGTGATTAGAGGTGCAAAAATGAGGATTGGAAATGGGCTCAACACCGATTTCTGGGATGACCCCTAGTCCACACCGACCCCACTATCGGCCTCTGGAGATCTCCAACAAATTAGAATAAGACTGAAAAGGGAAATTTGAAAAAAAGTTCCTAATTATCTTGTGTGGGATGGATGGTGACCCAGGTGGAAAAGCTTCAAAGACTATATAAGTAATGTTGTTCTCAGGGGAAGTAGACAACATAATTGGCACATGCTATTGACCTGATTATGAAACAAATTGGAAATCCTGACCTCTTTTCAAGAAAAAAAAGGATGAATGGTTCTGGACAAAAAAACTAATGGTAGGTTCTCGGTTAAATCATCTTATGACTCAATGATGTAGAAAACTATGGTCTTGGGTTCTTTTGATTGGCTTAAGGTTTGGAAGAAGAACCTAATCCTAAAAATTAACTGCTTTTGGTGGATGGTTATACATGGTAAGATCCTCACCATAGACAACCGAAAGAAAAGAGGTTGGTATCTTGTCAATAGATGTAGCCTTTGTAATGAAGAAGAGGAAACCTTCATGTATTTTTTTTTTTCAATGTTCTTATGCCTAAGAAGTATGGGATTTTTTTCTTAATGCTCTGAAGGTGGAGTGGGTTTTCCCTGTCAATATCCAAATGTTTGTGGAAGGATGGAGCTTTTTCCCTTATTCCCACAATATAATTAGGGATTTGTGGGGACAAATTCCCCCGTTTTTGGCTTGGGGCTTGTGGAAAGAGAGGAATAATAGAGTGTTTAGGGAGACTGCAAGAACTAGCAAGGAGCTATGTTTAATTATCAAAAGACAAATTCAGGAAAATATGGAAAGCTGCAAGTACAAGCAAGCTAAGAAACAACCAACTTAGCATGAGCTAAGCATAAAACAACAATGGGAGCTCTCCCATGACTTAAATAATGTTAGCTAGCTAAAACAACTTATAAGAAGGAGCACTGTCTAGATCCCCCCGTATCTAGGATGGGTGAAATGCAACTTTGATGGTTGCTCGAAGGGGAATCCTGGACGGGCTACAACTGGTGGAGTAATAAGAGATGATAAGGGTTCCTTTATGATTGGATACAACAAAAGCTTAGGAACATCTACGAATAACTTCACTGAGGCGTATGTTGTTTGGATAGGAGCTAGACTTCTCAGGGAAAGGGAATACAACAAGGTGATTGTAGAAGGAGACTCAAAGTTGATAATAGACTATCTCAACAATAGAGTGAATATTCCTTGGGAAATTAGAGATCTATTGGAAGATTGTAAAGGAATATTGCAAGAGATTCAATGTGTTAAAATTTTTCAAGCATTAAGGGAAGGAAATAGGGTGGCGGATGCAATGGCCAACCTTGGTGTAAATCAAGAAAATTTAATAAACTAGGACTTTAATAATTTTCCTAATCAAATTAAGGAAGTCCTAGCGAAAAACATACTTGGTGAAAAATACTTAAATAAAGGACTATGAGGAGGGGTTTCTTAATTATTAACATGAGTGGGGGAGGAGAAGGCTTATGAGGCTGTGGACCCCATGGATGCAAGTTGGCAAGCTGATTGGACAGTGTCAGAGGTACGTTTTAAAGGGATTGCTAAATCCCAATAAAAGGCATTACAATCGAGGGAAAGGACAATCAGATGACAAGTTTTTGTACCAAGACATGAAATTTTTTAATTTGGAAATAAATAGCATGTGGTATAATTTGAGGATCGATATTCAATGTGACAGATGGAGTCACATCGACAATAATAATAAAATATGGAATAAAAAAATGCTATCATTGCAAGAAAGCAAGGTGGAGTTTCCACAATCAATAATGATTATGGGCAAAAAGGTGGTAATCGAGGAGTGAAATATTTTATGAATTATAGAAAACACCCTAAGTCGACTACATTTCAAATGAATTGTCATAGAGTTACCATTAGAGCTGAGAGTGTGGAGTTACCGGTTGCAAGTGTTGAGGACGCCAAAGGTAATAGAAGTGATTTCCTTCCCGTTCCCAAAATTTTCCATAGCTCAGATAGCAATATGGGAGGCCCTAGGAAGTGTACCAAACCTCACAAACTCAACTCACTTCAAAACAATGAGGGGCTCTAGCTTAGGCAGGTTTCACTCCATATTTTGTTGCAATGGAGGGCTATAACGAAAAAATCAACTACAAGTTTGCTAATGCATGGAGAGATGGAAAAGTTAACTTGGGCGGGCTTCAGTTTAAGATGGATGTGAAGTTGATTGTGGAAGTGATGGGTTTAGCTTACGAAGGGATGAAGGTTGAAAAGGTTAGCAATGGTAAGTATCAAGACTATTTTGAGAAATTTTTTGAAGGAAAAGAGAAACCTGAAAGATTTCAAAATGGGTACTCTAGGGTTAAGTTGCCACCTCCGTATCATAATGTGTGCTTTATTGTAATGAAATATTTTACTCTCGAAGGCCGCTACCAGTCCATCCATGGATACCACTCTCCCATCCTCAACTGCGTTAGACATCAAGAAAAAAATTAATTTTCCTTTTTTCTTGTTTTCCTCTCTAAGCCAGAGTCTTACTCATGGTGCCAATCCGCTTTTACATCAGGGCCTCGTAAGAGCCATTTGCAAATTTGTGCTTTCTAGGACCCCTCAATTTTTTTTTTTATTAAGATGATTGAAGACCCAAAACCACAAATCTCGATGAAAATTGAGCTTCTTGAAGACCATCCCCTCCCCACGACTAAAAAATCTAGCAAGAAATCCCAAAACCTAGACACTGCTCTGTGGAAGGATTTACTTACGGTCATGCCAAAGAAAAGAAAGGATATTTTATGGAGATGGGGACTTAAAAAAGGAGGAGATTGATTTTGTGTTAACTTGGGGAAGAGGTGGACAAAATTACTATTCCTAATGATAATGAGATGAAAGGCTTAAACCATGGTGGAAGGAGGTCAAAAAGATTGGCTATGGCAGCGTCGAAAGCATAGGAGAGTAAGAATAACACACAGATCCATGAGGAAAAAAGTACCAAAATCCTGTCGAAGAGTGTTGATAAGAAAGAAGAAGAGGAAAATGATTCCTCAACTGAAGAAATTCCTGACAGTATGGGAGGAGACTCGACTGAAGAGGAGGAATCAGATGTGGAAAGCGAGGATGTAAATGGTGTTGAAGAAAAGGAGGAGGAGTTGCAACATGAGATGGAATGGGAGGAGGAAGGAAATGTAATGGAAGATCAAGAGAGGGAAGAAAATACCAGCAAAGAGGAAGGTAAGGTTGAGGATGATGGGAATGGGAGGATTAAAAGACTAGAGGAGAGGATGCAAATTCTGGAAAAGAGCATAAATGAGAAGGCGGGGGACAACAAACTTCATGCCCTTGAAAATTTGGTGAATGGAATAATTGAGGAAAGACTAAAGGTTTTGGAGAAAGGTATGCAAGAAAAAGGAAATGAAAACAAAATTCAAACCGTGGAAGAAGTAGTTTAGAATGTGTGTATGGTGGTTGATGTTGTTATGAAGAAGGTTGTTATGGCTAATGTTTCCGGTATGGGAAAAATAAAAAAGCAACAAAAGAAAAAAGCAACGGGTGATGGTGAGGACTTGGCTAGCAAGATGGAGCTGAAGGAAACAATGAATGACACTGTTGAAGATTTAATGAAACTGTGAAAGATGATCGAGGATGCATAGCTTGGGTGCTTCGTTGTGCAAATTTTCTTTTTTTTTATGATGTTTATCTCTACTATGTTTTATAGGACTTTTGTTACTGGTTATAGTCGTGGGTGCCAAAACTTAAATATCTATAATGCTATTTATATTTTAAGTACGAACATTATGATAGATGTTTATAAGTATTGTAGATGGATAGGGAAGGATGCTATTGATGCTAGAGTAATGGTTTTTGATTCGAATGATAAAATTGCTATGTTTGATCGTATGGGAATTGGTTAAGCATTTTGTTTGTGGGAGGGGGGAAGTTTGGTGGGCTTCATTTTTTTGTTGTTTCTTACCACCTGCTGTTCTTATCATGATGTACTAATTGCTCAGGTTAGGGCCCTTTTCCCTGCTTAATCAATAAAAAAAATGAGCATTATTTATATCAAAATAAAAATTAATGAATAAAGAGGATCCTCTTGACACAAACCTTATGGATTTTAGAAAAAAATCAACATGGCTCTCATTGACGAGATTAAAGAAACTAGCTAAAGAAATACAAGATTGAATCAAATGGCATCATTCTTTAGAGAAACCATATCTACTTAAAACATGAAGAAATAAATTCTAATTAAACCTATCATAAGCTTGTTTCATGTGCAAATCAATGGCCATAGAAAGGATCTTCAAGGATTTCACATCATGAAGTTTTTCACTGGAAAAAATAACAACTTCTAAAATTTCCCTTCCAAGAAAAAAAACACTTGGCTCCATAGAGATAATATTTGGAATAATTATATTCCATAGAGATAAATATTTGGAATAATTCTACTCAACTTGATGGAAATATCTTTAGTAGGAATCTTGTAAATAATATTACAAAGAAAATTTGGCAAAAATTATAAACGAATTGAGGATCAACACCCTTAGGGATAAGGGTAATAAAAATATTATTCAAATCCTTCACTATATGCTTGTTTTGATGAGATTCATCCACAACTACCCAAACATATTTTCCTAAAACTCCTAATTAAAAAAATTAGTAGAAAACTATCAAGATCTAGCTTTTACAATCAATTTAAATGGAAAAATGACTACTTTAATCTCATCCAAAGTGAATGAATTTAATAGCATATGATTTTTCTCTCTCAAAACCATTATCTGAATATGTTGAAGAACACTATCATCTTCATTCCTACCATCATAACAATTGAGTAAATATTAAAAAATCCTGACAACTTCTCTTTGAATCTCCAAAGGCTAATCAATCAAGAAACCATCTTGAGATTTTATTCCTTCAATATCTATTCAAAAATATTGTAGTGCCCCTTAGTTTGTTCTCAGTTGACTGACTATTGTTGTATCAGATTGGGATATTATGATACTTGGCTTGATATTGGATTCACTGCTATGATGATAGTTTGATGCTACTTTAATCACTGGTGCTTTATGCTTATGCTATGTCTAGTATATGGATTATGCGGATTAACCTTGTTATGTGCATCATGCGAATATGTGATGATTGTTTTTACCTTGTTGTTAGCATATGATTATTGTGTGTTGATGTATTTTGTTGAAAATGAATAGTGTCACATCACTCGCTTTTGAGTACCCTGCGACGCTGTGACTTTCCTCTAACAGTGTGTTTGTCTGTATGACTATGAACATGTTCGACTATTCTAGTTTGTCACAGGTTGCAAGTACTAGGAATCAACTCCACCTAAATTGCCAATTTTGAGCGTGCCTTAAACCCAATGGAAATTGTTGATGGAGATAGCATATGGTCCCTTGTTGATCCATCATCCTTGACGAGGATGAGCATCGATGTCACCCTGGTAGTGTTGTTCATTTGTGATATGGTTCATCTCTTTTTTCGTGGTCTTGTTTTCCGTCTTCACTGTGAGGTCAGGTATTGCTTGGTATTTCGTCCATTTGAATTTAAGTTGGTCAATTAGTGCTTTGATTAATTATTGCGTTAAAATAAAGTTATTGAAATTAAAAGACATTGTGATAATTAAAATAAAAAGCTTTTATATAATTATGGTATTGATAAAATAAAATATTATTAATGTTTTATTTGGTTTAAATAAATTTAAGTTATGATTTAATAAAGAGATATAAAAATAAATATATCAATTAAATTGTGTTGCAAATAGAATTAAAAGGGTAAGTTAAAATTAATAAATTAAATATTTAATAGTGGATTTATTGTGTGTAATTAAATAAAGATATTTTTTTAACATGTTTAAGAGTGGTAGTAAGTAATTGTCGGGAAATTAAAATAAATTAATTTAAAGAAAGGAGTTGCATGCAACAACGGATTTGGTGAGGTAGTTAATAAATTGATTAATTTGCTAAAGAAAGGGGGGCTTTTCAACTATATCTGAAAAACTAATCTTGCTTCTTCTTTCGGGGAATATTTTTGGGTCTCAGAGGTTTTATCATTCTTGAGGGCTATAGGAAGTAGATTGATCTACAAAAATTGCAGTATTGTGGATTATGCAGAAAAGTTTGGAGCTACAAGTTGGCATTTTTGAAGCTCAACGTCAAAACTCCAATCTTGACAAGCAAATCGGACTCAGGTTCCATTACTGCCTGAATTTAATCTTTATTTTTGAAATAAATTCTTGGATGTGTGTTCTGGTTGGAAATTAAACTTTTCTTGTGTGTTAATTTGCAATTGCTTCCTCCAATGAAATCCCTTTGATGCGACCAAACCTTGGTTTTGGGATAATCATATTTGAAAATTTCTTTCCTCCACTACATGCCTCTATTCTCCTCCTTGAGCGTCGTTTGCACCTATAGCATAATTCAAATTCTTATTTTGGAATTCAATTTGATATAAATGCTTATTTATGGACTAAAAATGTATTTGAATTGGCTGGTTGGATTGCTCATGTGATGGGGATCGATAGAGCCACAACGTCGCCCTTCTTGCATGTTTGTAGCCAATTTCTTTGAATTTGCTTGCACATATATATTAAGGGTTCTTAAATTGTTGGAGTTCAACACTTGATTTCATGCAATGTGAGGTGTCGGCCCTGTGATGGCATTTGATAATTCTTTGGGATGGGTATTGTAATGTGTTTCATACTCATTGTTATAAATTTTTTCCATTTGTTGAATATGTCTTGAATGGCAGTAGATACTTAGGGCTGTATTTAGTGAATACTTGGAATTTATTACTTGCATTGCAGTGTAATTCGATTAGTATAGTATATTGATGGAATTCAATTTACTGCATGCCACATTTCTTTCTTTATGTTTTCCTCTTGTGTGCTTGGTACACCATTCCTTGAATACTATTATGGCTTCTTCATCTTTTTTGTTGCAACTTCATATGATTGGAATTTCCTTGTTCGTTATCATTTTCTCCTCTTGGTGTTGTGTTCCCTATCTTCTCCCGCGTCTCAAATTTATTACTGTAGGTTTTGATTGTTGATTCAGTGGTTACTTTCCTATTGGGAATTCATCTCCAGCGCCCTCAATTCTTTGCTTTCCCATTTTGCATGCACCCTTTTACAAGGGAAGTTGCAATTAATTTTGGTGCAAGCGAGAAGGGTGTTTATCAAAGGCTATGGATGTTGGCTTGTCACCAACCAATTGCATATGTTTGAATGTTCTTAGTGCCTTCTCAATTATTCCTTTTACACCCTCTGCAAATCCTATTCGTGCAAATTCTTCAACCAATGCATTCTAGGAAATCATGCCTCTTTGAGACACTTAACCTCATGAACCCATGCACTGTGTATGCCCTTGAATCTTATCTTAATAGCTTTAGTTATAATCAGAGTTTGATGCTTTATTTATGTCTTTTGATTTATTGCTTAGTCATTGTAGTTGATATTCTTCAGGCTCAGTAATCACCGAATATGTATATTGCATACTATTAATGTGTCCTTATTTCCCTACGTAACTCACACAATACCTTGTAATGCATTTAGATTTGATGAATTTCCTTAAGCATGGAATTCAGGATACACCCTAAAAGGTTGGAATTTGATTAGTGGGCAGTGCATTTGGTATTCTTGGATATGCATGACGATTGGATTTCAACGAATATGTAATCATTCCTTTGTAATTCAATGTATATGCATTTGACTTGTTGATAACAATTTATATTGGAATTCAAATATATATATATATATATATATGTATATCTATATATATATGTATATATATATATATAAACATTTATATACATATATATATATATATATAGATGTGTATATATACGTGTATATTTATATATGCATGTATAAATATAAGTATTTATCTCATTAGCATTTGATTTATTATTGAAAACAACATTCAAATATGATATATACACATATATAAATATATACAGATAAAAATATATGTATATATAAATATATTCCGATATAAGTGAATATATTTATATATGTATATATATATATATTTATATATGTATATGTATAGATGTTTATATATTTTGGTTATAAAATGAATATATATGTTCTATGATTAATTGGCTATGTAGAGCAGTGAATTGGAAATTAAATAGCAAAGAAAAGAAATTGATTAAATTGTATTTAGGTAAATGAAGGATGTCTATATTTAAATAATTGGGATATTGATAATTATCATTTGATAATTTGTGTGAATATTAATAAATCATTAGTTGACAATTAATAATTGATTCATTTTCTATTTGAAAAGTTCAACAAAGGTCTATGAAGTTGAGCGGTTTGTTGAATTTGAAATTGATCTTAAGTGTTTGCATAATTGTGTTAAGTGTTGGGATTAAGTGATTAAGTTAGTGAGTATAATGTAAAGTGGAAATAATGTTTTCATGGTTGTATTGCCAATTGTTTGCTTGTTGGAATAATGTGTTTTATTTTGGATTGAGTGATCCTAATAATTGTTCAAGTGGGATTCTTTTGTTCAAATGGACTAAAGTCGGTTTCTAGAGGCTTTGGGAAAATAGTTTGAGTTTTGGTTTCACATTTTGTCATTTTGAAAGTGGATTAATTTTGTACTTGGATTGTGTTCATGAGGGTATTTAGCCATGCACTGCCTCCTTGTTATTATGATTGGGAATTGTGAGCAAGATGGTCCATGCCTTGCTCGGGATATGTATTTGTGGCTTTCATTTCTTGTGCATGATGGATTTACCCTATTAATTTTTTGGGTCTCCTAGCTGCTAGTAGGGGAGGTGGCTCTCAATGGGGGCTAATGCACAAAGTGGCACTAAGATAACTCATGTGAGAGTTTCTTAACTCAGTGATAAATTAAAATGAATTAAGGGTTTGGGTAGCTTACATATTAATCAAGATAAGTGAATGCCTCGCTCATGCCTATAAGTCTCATTTAGGCTAAGGATGGGTTGAGAACGCCTGGTTGGTAAGACAAAATTTCTTGTCCTCACGAAAGGAAGATTGGTTCTACATGTGTCACCCTATGGGGCCGACACCTAGTGAGAGGCTGACAGGATAACCATAAATGGGGGTTGACATCTAGTGAGAGACTATTAGGATAACCCATGCCAGGACCATGCGGTGACACTCTTCCCTTTGTAGACTAGTATTCCCTTGTTTGTTTTCTCCCTTTGGTATGTGATGTCCTCTGGAAGCAATGTATGTTCTTTTGTGATGATATTGTTGTTGTAATGTTAAATGTTCTATGTTTAGCCTTGTTATGTCAATTTGTGGTCGCCTTGTTGTTGTTGTGGGACCTTGTCGCTATCTCCTAGCATGGAGGGTGGACCTTGGGGTTCCACATGGTCGGGTGGAATGTGCATTGTACTCTGTTGGGTTTCCCTTGCTGTTGATCATTCGTGTGGTGACTACTCTTAATGATGTGGATTGTTGCACTTGTTCTAGTTCGAGTGAACTATATTTCAAGTACTTGTATTGTATTATAAATCAATTGTATCATGTATTGTAACTCTAATGTATAATCTCCCCAATTGATCTTGGGGAAGCATTGATGTAATGATGTTATGTTGTAATTCATTGTTGAACTCTCTCTTATAATGAGCAATGTAAATGTTGTACCTTGTTATGTTATTTAATGAAATTGATTCTGAATGGTATCTATTGATAACATGTTATGGTTGATTCATATTGGTTGATCATTTAATATGATGGATTAATTGAACTCTATATGGTTAGATGAAACTGGTTAAATGTGATGAATTGTAATTCTTGTTAGTTTGGTTAATGGGATTCTAGTAGTGTAGTCATGGAACCTGAGAGGGCTTAGGTTAGAAAGCAAGTTACTGTAAAATCTGCAATCTTTAATATGCTACATTTTAAAAAAATATATACTATTTTCTTAGTGTTTTACGTGTTGTCCTCTAGGGTTTCGTGGTGTGGTGTTACAAATATTGTATTATTTTCCCCATATTCAATCCAACATTCCCTAGAATTCTATATCCGCTAGCTCATATTTTAGATAAAACACTTAAATCCCTTTCTTGGAGAAAAGATTAACGATCCACACCTAATTTAATAACATTTTTTTAATCTCTCCAACTTTGATTCATTTATTATTTTTCTTCAAAAATATTCTAAATACCATCCTATTCCAAAATTTTAATTTTTGTTTAATGAAATCGAACTTCTTACAAATTTAAAACATATTTGACCCCTTAACCTTAGAGGTATGCAACCAAAAACTCTTGAGAGTACCCAAGAATATAGAGTCTTTAAACCATGTAAATTCAAGTTTGAAAGGAAATTTTGTGGGAGTGACATCCTAAAATATGTTCAATGAAATTGGAAAATAGTCTAACCCTAAGAAATGGAGAATAAAGCTCTTGAAGTATAAATTCAATAACCAATTCTGACGAGGGTGAACCCGAGACATAGAAAATTAACACACCAAACAAAGAATGTTATTTTATTATTCTAAAAATGATCTTCTTACATACAGAGGATCTGATATCCTCAAGTTTTGGAAATATGCAAACTATAGAATTATAGAAAAACCCCTTTTCGCAGTATGCAAACTTGTCCCCCAAAAAGCTACACAAAAATTAGAAACCCGAATAGAGCTCCCTTTTTAGTTTGGAGCCAAAACAACATTCAAATTTGAGTTATTGGTGGTCTGGCGCCAAAAATTACAACTTGAAATTCAAATTTTAAAAGTACATTCAAAAATTAGTATCTTCTAGAAAGTGCACCAACTTCTGGGAGCCATAACTTTTGATCCGGGACTCCGTTTTTTGAAACGTTTAAATAGTTGGAAAGGTCTTAGAGTCAAGAATGTACTCAAAATTGCTATGTCAATTTTAGAAAGTTTTGGGGCCGTTTCGGGACCGTTTAGTGCCTCAAATTTGACCTAGAAGGTTTTCAAGTGCAATTATGGGAGGCTAAAACTACAATATCTTTTAACCCAGGAATAGAAAAGAAAAATCATAAGTTGGGAATTACATTATGATGAAAAGGGTATCCAGAAATGCAAAAATATCTAAGAACTACCAACAAGAAATGAAAATATTTTTTTGGGTGATGTAGGATTGCCCTTACACCACTAGATGCTCCTGCATCAGACACCCAGGGTAGTTTGAGAAGTGACCCCGTCACGTCTCAAATGGTTGAGGAAAACCAAAATGGTCAACCTCTGCCTTAGATAACCAGGATGAATCTTCCATAGACCTTCCTGTCTATTTCACCAGATATTCTTCATACTGCCTGTTTCTGGTACTCCTTCCCACATGGCTATCTAGGATTGCTTCAATCTCATCCTTCTTTGAAGTAGGTGCTGGAATGTCATACTGCCCTATTGCTGGTGTATCCTCTGTGCCACCTTCATGATACTCTTTCAAATCTGAAATGTTGAACATAAGGGAAATGTTGACTCCATCTGGCAACTCTACTTCATATGCATTCCTTGAATCATGCTTCTTCAAAATCTTGTAGGGACCGAATTTCTTCATCTTCAATTTTTTATAGGTTCTCACTAGAAACCTTTCTTTCCTCAAGTAGACCATTACTTCATCACCAATCTGAAACTCCTTATTCCTCCTTTTCTGATCTTCCTTGGCCTTATACTGCATATTCATCTTGTTAATATGTTTTCTTACCTTCTCATGTATATCCTTGATGTGCTTTGCAAAATCTTTGGCTTCAACACTTACCTTCTTCTGATGGTCCATCTTCCTCAATTCTGGAGCTGTTCTAGGGCTACTTCCATACACAATCTGGAATGGTGATCTACCAGTGCTTTTGTTGACAAAATTATTGTAAGAAAATTCTTCTTGGGGTAAGATCAAGTCCCATCCCTTGGGTTTATCTCCTACCAAGCATCTCAATAGGTTACCTAGACTCCTATTCACAACCTCCGTCTTCCCATCTGTTTGTGGATGGTGTGCGGAACTAAACTTCAACTCCGTTCTCAACTTCTTCCACAAGGTCCTCCAAAAGTATCCCACAAATTTGGTATCACGATCTGAGACAATACTCTTGGTAGACCATGTAGCCGCACCACCTCTTTGAAGAACAAGTCAACAATGTGGACTGCATCATGGTTCTTCTGACACGGAATGAAATGTGCCATTTTTGAAAACCTATCAACCACCACAAATAGTGAATCATTCCCTCTCCGTGTCCTTGGAAAACCAAGAACAAAATCCATACTTATATCCTCCCACAACCTCTCTAGTATAGGTAAGGGCTGATATAACCTTGTATTCTGGCTCACTCCTTTAGCCATCTAACATACCTTGTAGCTCTGTACATACTTCTTTACATCCTATGACAATTGAGGCCAATAATAATGCTCACTGATAATGGCAATGTTCTTATCCTGACCAAAATGTCCTGCCATTCCTCCACTATGCTTCTCCTTAATCAGGTTCTCCCTCATGGAACTCCTTGGAATACACAATTGGCTTCCCTTAAACAACATGCCATCCTAAATTATGAAATCTAGCCACCTTGTCTTGTCCACTATAACAAGCTCCTTGCAATCTTTCCAAGCCTCTGCAGAATCAAGATCTTCTGGATACAATGTTTTGAGTTCTTTGAACCCAACCACTTCAATCTGCATGTCTGTCATCAATGTCTACATCCTACTTAAGGCATCTGCAACCCTATTTGACCTCCCACTCCTATGCTTTAGAACAAACGTATAGCTCTGCAAAAATTCTACCCATTTCATATGCCTCTGATTTAATTTTCCTTGACTATTCAGTTACTGTAATGCTTGATGATCAGTATACAAAACAAATTCCTTTGGCAATAGATAATGCCTCCATTTCTTAGGTGCTTGAACAATTGCATAAAATTCTTGATCATATACAAAATACTTTCTCTTGGAATCATTTAACTTTTCACTGAAATAGGCAATGGGCTTACCTTCTTGGCTCAACACTACTCCAATGGCACAACCACTGGTATCACAATCCACTTGAAAAAACTTATTGAAATATGGGAGGGCTAGAATAGGCTACTTTGTCACCTTTTGTTTCAACAGTTCAAAAATTTTCGCTGCTCCAGTGCTCCACTTGAACTCTTTTCTATCCCATCTCATGGTTTCAGTTAGGTGTGCACAAATACTATTGAAGTTTCTAATGAACTTTATGTAAAAACTAGCCAAACCATGGAAAGATCTCACCTCAGTAGCAGTTCTTGGGGTAGTCCATTCCAAAATAGTCTTCACCTTATTTAGGTTCATCTTGAGACCTTCTGCCTAGACAACAAACCCCAAGTACACTAGCTCCTTCTTCACAAAACTACACTTCTTTAGATTAATCAACAATTTATCCTCTCTTAACTTCTCAAAGGCTCTCTGAATATGCATCAAATGCTCATCCAAAGTCCTACTAAAAATCAAGATATCATCTAAATACACAGTAACAAAACTTCCCAGAAACTCTTTCAGTACCTCGTTCATGAGTCACATGAATGTGCTCAGTGCATTGGTTAGCCCAAAAGGCATGACTAACCACTCGTATAGGCCCTCTTTGGTATTGAAGGCAATCTTCCATTCATCTCCCTCTTGAATTTGGATTTGGTGATAACCAATCTTCTGATCAATCTTTGTGAAGTACTGAGCTCCACTCAAACAGTCCATCGGGTCATCCATCCTTGGCAGGGGAAATTTGTACTTGATTGTTATCTTTTTTATGGCCCAAGAGTCTGTACACATCCTCCACTTACCATCCTTCTTTGGTGCTAGTACTGCAAGTACTGTACATGGAATCAGGCTCTCTCGAATCAAACCCTTTCTCAAGAACTCCTGAACTTGTTTATTTAACTCCCAATTTTCTTCCGGAGTCATTCTGTGAGCTGCCTTATTTGGAGAAGAAACTAGCTCCTAGGGATCCACTGCAGTCCAATTTGATGACTGATCTTCCTCACTGGTGGTAAACCCTTACGTACGTTATCAGAAACAATATCTTGAAACTCATCCAACAACCCAAAAACTTCTATTGGCATCTTCTCACTATCCTCCTTACCCACTCTAGGAATCAATGTAGAGCACAAACGTTTATGCTTCATACCTTCTAAAAAATTTCTTCCATCAACATAACATATTCTAGTACTACTACATATCTTTTCTTTGGCCTCCTTTAGGGGTTTCAACTTGTGGCGAACCCATCGCCGTCGGGGAATAAGTGTTTGCATAGCCATCATGTATAGCTCGCCTATCGAACTACCACGGTCTCCCCAACAACATGTGACATGCATCCATGGGGATGATATCATAGAGTACCTCATCATGGTAGCTCCCGATCTTGAACTTCACTAGGAACTGCTCATTGACCATAAATTTGTGGTCCTTTTGCAACTAGGCAATCCAATACGGATGTGGATGCCTTTCCCTCTTCAGCTTCAACTTTGTAACCATCTCCTCTGACACCAGATTATCGGTGCTCCCACTGTCAATGATGACATCACAATATTTTCCTTCACATTTGCACCTTGTGTGGAACAAATTCTTCCTCTATTCGGGTTCCTTCTCTTCAGTCACCAGTGCTCTTCTAATCACTAGGGCTTCTCCCCTTTCAGCATCATCTGAATGTTTAGATTGAGCCTCCTCATCTACATGTGCAACCCTTCCACAACCTCCCGGCCTTTTGTCTGCCCTTCCTTGATGTTTCAGACATTCATAAGCTTAATGTCCTTCTTCACCACATTGGAAACATGTTCCTCTAAAACCAACTCTTCTAGATCCTTGTCCAAATCTCCCTCATCCTCTACCTCTTTGATCACCACTATTTTGATCACGAGGGTGGTAGAAGTTATCATTCTTCTGGTTTCGACCGATACCCACATCTTCATTTTTCTTCTCATCATCATTTCGGCTTCCAAAAGATATTTCACTGCCCTTTCTGCTTTGACCTCCTCATCCTTTTTGCTTGTCAAATATTTTGTTTAGCTTCTCTTCAACTTTTAGAGCAACTGGTATGCATCCTCAATGGTGGTCATTCTAACCAGGCTTATCTCCTCCTGAATACTCGACCATAACCCATTAAGATAATGGGATACCTTCTCCTTGCTGGCCTCTGTATGACCCATTTTGATGATCATCTTGTGAAAATATTTAGTGTATTCTTTCACATATTTGCTTCCTTGCTTCAACCCTTGCAATTTCTTCAGCAAATCTAGCTCGTAGTCCACTGGTATGAACTGCTTTTTCAGTTTCTCCACCATGCAATCCCATTTGGTGATCTTTCCTTTTCCTCTTCGGTTTC
>VDFB02286993.1:0-64479 GCA_007258455.2 Sequoia sempervirens
ACCTTTCTCATCTCAGAAAATGCATCTAGCACCACTTGGCCCTAGATTTCCTTTGGATGCTTTGTCAAAATTGACTTTAATCCAACCTTTCTTTGGTGCCCTCCAACTTACCTCCTTCCTTTTTTCCTTTTACATTTTGGATTATTTTCTTCTATTTAAAAGTGGTGGTTTCAATCCTCTGAAGAGTTTTATCATTTGGTCATCCCAATTGGTGAAATTTCTCTACTTGTGCACCTTTCTTCGAGCATCTTCATTGGTTAGTTCTATGATTTCCCTATCTAGCATGTCACATAGCTTTCCTACTTCCATTTCCTTGCCTTGAAATATCCTCTTTTTTCTCTCTTTCCATATTTCCCAGATGGTCATGGATGGGATGATCTACCAAATTCCTCCAAATGCCATTTTCCTATAATGAGATGGCCACATTTTGAACCAAACCTCAATGTCAGATGGTAGTTTACTTTTAATATGGTTCCAACATTCACTTGCATAGGGGCATGCTAGTAATAAATGGTTCATTGTTTCATTGTTATTTTTGCACTTCACACATCTTCCATGGCCTTGAAGACTAAATGTTTCTAACCTATCCTCCGTTAGAATTTGTTTCTGGATTTCCATCCATGCAAAAATCCTTACTTTGGGTAAGCATTTTTTGCCCCAAATTAATTTACATGGCTAATCTTTCCTTGCAATGGCTAGTTCTTTTATTTTGTAACCACATTTTACTTTGTAGGTGCTCATGGTTGATCCACACCATTGAACAATATCTTCTTCATTAGAGGGGCTGAAATATCTTTATTTGAGTTTCTTCTAGGGTTTCCTTCTAATCTTATGGGGCTTGAATGTCCTAAAGAAAGTTCCACTACCAAATAGCTACTCCATTCTAGTTAATTATCCTTCCATAGTTGCATATCTTGGCTCCCCAGATGCATATTGCTTCTACCTTAATTTCTACCATACTTGGTGAGTTGTCTAGTGGTGCCTTATCACACCAAGAGTCACTCGCAAAGGATTCTTTTTTTCCATCTCAAATCTCCTAGGTGACATGCTTGGTTATTATGTCTCTGCACTCCAAAATGTAGTTCCAAATTGTAGAGCCTTTCAAAGGTGCTATTGTTGTCAGGGTCTAGGTGGGGTCATCTGAGTCTAGGTATTTCCTTCTTGGGATTCTTACCCAGTTTTTCTCTCCTCTTGCATAGAGGTCCTAGAATAGTTTTTCTCCCATTTCTTGATTCATGATTGTTAATTTCTTTAGACCCATTCCACCTGCTTATTTTGGGGAGAAAATTTTGTCCCATGCTAGTAAGGGAAATTTCTTCTATTCTTGTACCACTCCAAAATAATTTTCTAAAAATATGGTTTAGGGTTTCCTCTACCACCTTTGGCAGCTTCAAACATGACATTGAGTAGACCAAAATATCAAATAGCACTATTTTTACCATTAGCCACCTACTTGTTGCCAACAACCATTTCCCTTTCCAAGTTCCTAGTTTTCTTTTATAGTTGTTTATCAAATTCTTCCAATAGCATTTTTTATTGATCCCTACAAACAAAGGCATGACCAAGAATTGTCTAAGAAGAGTGGCCACCTTCAAATTAAGGATCCTTGCTAGGTCTCTTTTTAGGCTTAGTTGGGTGTTGAGGAAGAAATTTTTTGACTTTCCCCAGTTTATGTCTTGCTTGGATGCCATGCAACATTCATCTAGGAAAGTCTTAATCACTCCAACCTCTTTTCTACATGAAATAAAAAAATGATGGTTTCATCTACAAATTATTTGTGGATAGTGTGCTCCATTCCAATTGCTACATGTACTCCAACCCACTTGCAACTTTTTCTCAATTATTTTATGTTTCTCCCTAGTACTTCTGCCATGATTATGAATAGGAAGGGTGATAGAAGATCACCTTGTCTGATCTCTCTTATTGATTCAAAGAAACCATGTGTTGTTGCATTCACTAGTGCTAAGAATTTAGCTGTAAATATGAAACTCTTTACCCAATTGATCCATTTTTTTATCAAGCCCAAACTTTCCCAATACTTCCAATAAGAATTTTTTGTCTACCAAGTCATATTCTTTAAGGATATCCAACTTGAGCATCATGCACGATCTTAGCTTTTCCTAGTGGTGTGAATGGTTTCATGTGCTATGATTATCCCTTTTTCTATTGATATTCCTAGGGAGAACCCACTATGCTCCTCCGATATGACCTTATTTAGCACTTTCTTCACTCTATTTGCTATGATCTTGGTGACTACTTTATATACTGTGTTGCACAAGGAATTTGGCCTGAAGTCACTTATCTGTTGAGGGTCATTTTTCTTGGGAATCAAAGAAAAAAATTTGTGGTTTAATGACCCCAAAATTACCATCTTCCTCCTTGAATCTTCTATAGCCATTGTCAATACATCCCCTATTATGTCCCAATATTTTTGAAAGAATCCATCTAGGAAGCCATCTAGCCGTAGGGATTTGTCTAGATTCAATTGGAAAGTGGCTCCCCTAACTTCTTCCCTATTGAATTTATGATATAATTTCCTATTCTTCTCTTCCTTTATGATGTTTGGGATTGTGCTTAGGAGTCTTTCTCTTATTTCTTTGTTTTCCTAACTTTCCCTATTCAATATTGACTCAAAAAATATGATAGCCTCTTTGTTTTGTTTTTTGATTTATGGTATTCTACTCCTTGTGTAGTTAGCAATTATCATTCTATGAAAATACTTTTTGTTCCTATCCCCTTTTTTCAACTAGGTCTCCCTCAATTTTTGGCACCACTATCATTCTTCTCTGTTAAAAATATTTTCAAACTCTTCTTTCAGGGATTTTTCATTCTCAAAGTCCATTGAATCCATCCCATTTTGGATAACATGCTCATTTAGAACTTTCAATTCCTTCTCCATTCTCTCTTTCTCTTGGAAGATATTTTTGAAGTGTGCCTAATACCATTCCTTGAATTTTACTTTTATGTACCTTAGCTTCTTACTCATACTATATAGTTTGGAATGGTCTCCAAACTTGATTTCATTCCACCATTTTTCAATCAATTTTGGTAATTGCTCGTCTCTCAACCACATGTTTTTTAACTTAAATGGAATTCCTTTCAAATGGTCAATTTTGTTGAAATTGAGTTGCATAGGAAAGTGATCTAAGCCTGTATATGGCAAGATTTGTGCCTCATGTGTACCCTCCAATTCCTCCCACTCCCCCCATAATAGTATTCTATCCAACCTAGCTATAATTTTTGTGAAGCCTATCCTCCTCTTTGACCATGTGCATATTTCATTTCTGGTTTGTATGTCCCTTAGGTTTTTATTGTCTACAAATTCTTAGAAGTCCCTCTAAATGACAGTGATTCTGCCCTTGCCCCCTTGTCTTTCTTCATTGTTCAATGGTGCATTAAAGTTCCCTACTATTATGCTTTTCTCCCCTCTATGATTTTCCAACTCACCTTCTATTTTGTTCCATATTTGTCTTTTCTCAGTTGTGGGAGTTAGACCATATACATTTATAATGAAAAACTATACATTTCTCTTCAGCTCTTTGAATTTCACTAGTTGCCACTTGCTATTCTCTTTTATTACTTTTTCTATTGCAAATAGTGGGTTCCATATGATGCCTAGACCTCCTAAATCTCCCTCTACTTCCTTAACCTTCCCTTTCCATTGTTTCCAATTATTTATCCTTCTGCTACCTTCCTCTTTGCTCCATTTAGTCTCCTATATCAAAATAATGTTTTCCTTTGATTGGTCAATTTGGCACTTGACCATATGGCATTTGTTAGGGGGAATTGATGCCCCTAACATTCCAATTAATTATCTTCATTCCCCATAGGGAAGGATAACATCCTTCCTTTTTCTCAATTTCATTTGTACTGCTGCATTTGCTACTATCTCCAACTTTTCTTTATTTATTTCTCACCCCCTTATTCATTTCTTCTTGATATTGTTCTTTTTTATCCTTGATTGAGATTGTTCTAGAGTCCTTTCTTCCATTAATTTCCCTTTCCCTACCTCTTCTTGATCCTCTTCATCTAATTCTAGCTCTACTTCACTTTCATTTTCATCTTCTTATGAGGCCTCTTCATTTCCTTCCCATTTTGATTGATCCCCATCTCCTAGGTTTGTGTTGAGCACTCCTTTCTCCTCTTCTCTTTCTTCCATGTTCTTTCCTGCCTCTATTGGAGTTTTACTTTGGTTCAGTCATTCCTCTACCTCCTCCCTTTTATCTCCTAGCTTTGGGCTATTTTTTCCAAATGACATATTTTCTAATTGGAGGGTGATGCCTTTTTGTAGTTCTCTGGTCTATTCTAGGAGGGTATTTAGACCCCTTTTTGTCTAAGTTACCCCAATTTTGTACACTAGTGATTGACATATTTCCCTTCTTGGCTTCATGCAACTTTCATTCAATTTCCTTTTCTTAGATCCTTCACCACCTTCCTGGCTTCTGCTACTTTTCCTGGTATCTCCCTAGGGTTCTTAGAGTTTACATCTTTTCTTTGCTTTCCCTTGGTTTCATTGATACTTTTGGCATATGTTCTCTTCCAAGGGAATCCTACCACTATCAATTCCCTAAATAGGCATTTCCCAATGAGTGCTCCTTTTCATGTTTCCACCTTCTGTTACCAACTTCCAAATTTTGAGAGTATTTCTAGATTTTTATAGTTTCCCACTCCTTCCATAATTTCCACAAAGATATTTTCTTCTACTTCTTTTTTACCATTGATGAAATCTTCATTGACTCCCAAACATAACCCTAGGGCATATCCTATCTTAATCAAGGCTTCCATACTTCAATACTCAAATGAAAGACCTACCAAAATGAGCCATGTAGGGGTCTTCTTGATAGTGTATTTCCAAGGATCAAAATTGGGTGCCCATAGTGAAAACTATGGCCCTTTAAGAACAAGGGTTTCCCACATATTATCTCTTTCTTTAAATCCATATCTATGCATTCAATGAGGAAGAAAGAGTTTGAAAGCATGTGAATACTTACCTAATCCTTGAATTTTTGATTCCACCATTCCATGATTTCTTCCTTGGGGCATCCTAAACCACTCCATTTTGTGAATAGCACTTTGTCTTTCAGTCTAGATACCCTCAACTCTAATGCTTTCATTGGCATCACAAATAGTTTACTCCCCCACAATCTGCTTCTGTTTCTACCATGATTCATGTACTTTTTAGGGTTATTTATCTAGTTCATTTGATTCTCCCTATACCCTCTTAAGGTTGTGTCTCCCCTATCATGATCTTGCTTCTCGCCCATTTTCCCTATAGCCCTTGCATTTCTCTCTTTGGCCTTGACTCTCTACTCTCCTTGTGAACACCTCTGATCAATTTGATCCATGACTTGATGTTGAGGTCGTTCTTTTGTGGTAATATTTTCCCTTCCTTTCCAAGTGCTTCTCATTCTCCTTGGGGGTTCTCCCTCTTTTCTTTTCCATTTTGTTGAAGTTTCCACTATAGGGATTCTTTTTTCCCAGTACCACCCATGCCTGTGATTTAAGGAATTTCCTTGATTGTTCCCAAATTTTCTGCTTCGATCCCATTTACTTATCTTTGGTCTTGGTTGGGATTTCCTTCTTCCTCCTACCCTCTGAGGTCTTTCTATGATCTGGCTTTTTGTGTTTCCATAGTACGCACATCCCATCTATGGTAGTTTGGATGGCAATGATCCACCCACTCAACATTCACATAAACCCATTGGTGGATATGATTCTCCACTCCAAGTCTTCTCTAGCTCCGCCTTCCTTTGATTGGTTGTCTTCCTCAACTTCCTCCCACCATTTCCTTCTCAAACCGCTTGCATTTTTTCACTCCTCCTCACCACCTTGTGCCATGAGGTGAGTATTTATATTTATATATATTCTACTTTAAAATATTTTATTATATAATTATTTTTAAAAAAATATTTCATTAATTAAAAATGTAGTTTATAATTTTTTACATGTATAAATTATGAACTTATAAATGTCTATTTTCTCCTCCTTTAGGAATCTTACTCATGTGTGAACACTTTCATTTCCTTTTTAAATGAATAATATAAATTCAGATGGCCATAAATATTATATATTTTAATTTAAATCTAGTTTCTTAGGTAGTAGTTTGAGCACATGCATTTTATATTTTATATTTTAGAAGTATGAGTAAATTTCATGTGACCAAGGAGAATTTAGATCAATAGTTTTACATGTCATGTTAAGATCTAAATTTGGATCTTTTTTTTTTTTTTTTAATTAGGGGTGAATGCTTTTTTGACCGGAGCTATGAACCAGATACAACAAACCACAAGAAACAACCAAACCCGCGAGCACAAAGGCCCAACGAAGGCACAAGGCCTACGAGCACTTTGGCCCAGCGAGGGTTTGAACCTTGGTGGCCATCACTACAACCAAGCGACTTGACCACCAAACCACGCCCTTATCGGAAAATTTGGATCTTTTTTTGGATTAGATGGTGGTTTTCTAATTTTTTTTAAATTTTAGACTTGGTTGTTTAGGAGATTTCACATTTTATAATGCTAAACATCATTAATTTATATTTTTGGATTGGGTATTCATATTGGTAGATTTAATTATTTTTCAATTTGTTATTTTTTTCATAAATGAATTTCGTGTACTTTATATTGTCATATTTTTGAGATAAAAATGGATTTCAAATTTTTAGACTTTTAAAATTGTGTGTCACATATATATGGCTTTAAATATAAAAATCTCTACCTTGGAGTCATAATACTTTCAAGACCAGGTTTTGGGAGAACTTTGGGTTGTAGGATTTATGAATCTTGAATTTCCTAAATTTTAAGCATAAATATGTGGAATTTATTTTCTGTACAAAGATTATGGATCTCAAGTCTTATAGGTAGCATGGAAGGCATCAATTTACTTCATTTAATCTTTCACATTGGTTGATTTATGGAAATGTAATTTTTTTAGAGGATTTTGGATAACATAAATTATTAACTCCACTATGGATGCAATCAAAATATAAGAATAGTCAAATGAAGATATTGGTGATCCTCCAATCCTAGCTAATTTTCTTGTAGATCATCTTTCACCCATGGATGTTCCTAGTTATACTACTCTAGAATCTTTTATTCCAACATTGACATATTTGATTTTTATTCATACTTAGACATCCAATGTGGATACACAATCAATGGATTTGATCATCCATTTCTTACATATGGATATGTATATATCATAACCATAGATTCTTAATTATTTTATTTTTCTAATATCTACTCTCTTTAATGCATTAATGTTTAGATCATCTTTTTTATATTTATGATTTCTCCCTTCTAGCAAATTTTTACTTTTTTATAAATTGAAAAGGAATTAGTCCTTAGAAAAACATGATCCAATCATACCTTTTCAACATAAAATCATTAACCAATATTTTGGAATTAGTTCAATATTTCTACAATTCATCATTCAATAATGAAAATAGAAAGAATATTGTTCAACTAATTATTTTAGTAGAATATCTTGTTAAAATATTATCCATTTCTTATGTGTCATATTTTGTCTTCTTTAAAAAAATAGACATAAAGAGGAGAGGTCATTGTATCATTAAATTGTATACATAAAGAGGAGAGATCATGTTTAAAATGGTCAATAAATTAAAAAGTGAAATATTTCATAAAGAATGTACATGTCAACTTGCAAGTTGAGTTATTTATCCATAGATCAAATATCTCTGAATTTAAGAAATATTAGTGTAAGTTGTTCCTACACACTAATTTAAAATATTAGCCATCTCCACACAAAACAAATATAGATGATTTACAAAACATATACATTTGAAATCTATTGAACAATGGGAATACTGAGAAGGGGAGTGAATTAGTATTCATTTAAACCAATTAAACATAGGCCATCCAATTACCAACATGCATTTAACTGCAATGATGAATGAAAGAATGAAAGAATGAAATAATCCACAAAATCACATAACACATGAACACCAATATTTTTACATGGAAAACCCAAAAAGGGAAAAACCATGGTGAGGCTTAGCTCACAATATATTATATCTAGATATAGTATATTAAAGAAAGGCTCACTGCCAGGTGGACTCAGTGTCCAAGTGAACTCACTACTCACAAAGAATGAGAAAGAAGAAAAAAGGGGTGGATACACAACCCATTTGAACTGATATAGTATCATCTATTGTATGTTGGATTACAGTTCCAATGAGGTAAAAAAATAATCTTCACTCAAGTTTGAATCAATACTCTACTTTGCTCATAATTTTCTCAACTTTGATTATATTCGCATCACACACATGTAGGTGGAGCACCATACATGTCATATGTCTCTTATTAATTGTATACAATGTCCTTTCTCTATCACCCCACCATCCAAAAATCTAAATTTAATCTCCTATATATATCCATATCAATTGTAACTTCAATTAGGTTGGCCTAATTAGAAGTAACACACAAAATTAAACATGTCCTCAAAAACATTTTATCCACATCTCGTGCTATAATTCAAAATTTAATTCACCTTAACATAGGTTGGGATGGACCTAATATAGATCCCACATAAGATAAATTTACTTGCTTGTCCTCTATAAAACATCAAATGTGTTAGGTCAACCCAAAATAAGACCTAAACACAAAACCTTCATATGTACATACAATTTTCCATACGTGTAATTTCAAAACTTGATCTATCTTTTAATTCCCACTCATTCAACATATAATAGCTTGCCCTCATCATCATAGAACAAAATAATTATCCACCAAGAAATGTAGAATCTCCCAAGCTAATACACTATACAAGGAGTGGCTACAATATTCAAGGTTGAGATTTTGCATCTATATATTTTAGAATACTTCACAAAATTGTAGAAGTCAGAACCAACTTCAAAGTCCAAGAACACCTGTATGTAAAGAGATACCTATCACAGGGAAGAGAATGGAGAAAAAAATAAAGAGAGGGTTTTTAAGCTCTATACTATGAAAGATGTATTAACAGAAAAATTAAATGAAATATTTTCAAAGATCAATCCTTAAAATGAGATCATGAAAAACCTAAAAGTAACCCTAATAGGTAGAAATTTAATAATTAATATAATTATTAAATCTCACAATATGCAAACTAAAGTGAAATCTTAAGAGATGAATACAGGTAACTTAATTAACATAATTAAGTTAACATTTAGATATCTATAATTGACATGGCCAAAACGCTCATGCCAAATCCTGCTCACTGAGTCTGCATGTGCTATAAGAGAGGAACCTATAGTGTCTAAACTCTCAAAACCATCAAATCTGTATAAGTGAGATACAAAATCAACACTCCCAGTAGCCACAACCAAGTCAGGATCATGAAGGTCTTGAATAACCACATCATGTGGTGAGAACTCAACTGTCTTACTAGAGCCAGAGTGGAAAATTTGATAAATGGAAAGAAGGTTTGTCGAAATCTCAAGAACTAGAAGCGCATTCTAAAGACAACCACCATCCAATGAAATAGTACCTGATCCTTGAACTGAAAGTTGGGTTGAGTCACCAACTACAATATGTGTAGTGCATGTAGGGGCAAGTGCGGTGACCAAATCTTGTGTGTGTGTCATAGGGTGAGAAGCACCAAAATCTAGAATCCAAGTGGATCCTGAGGATAATGCTCATGTAGAAAGAGCATGACCTTTCCCTATGGGTTGGGAAGGAGGTTGATGTGAGGTGATATTATGCTGTTGCATGGCTTCCTCTAAAGCCTCTAATCATTTCCAACACCCAGAAACTGGATGTCCTTCCTTGGCACAGAAACTGCAAGGATCACCAGATTTATTCTTAGTCTTGGAGGAAGACTCGCCAAACTTTAAATATTTTCCCTATTTAGAATTGAATTGTGGTTTTGAATCAGTCTTAGGAGGTGGCTTGGAGGAACTCTCACTGCCTGTTAAATGTGTCTTGGGCTTTGGTTTCTGCTTCTTTTTCCCTTTAGATGACTGAGCTACCAATTATTGGTTCTTAGATCCTATGAGAGCATCCAACTATGATATCTTGGTCTGCTCTAATGTCAACCGATCACATAACACCTCAAAAGTAGGCATGGTAAAGCAATTGCCCAATGCATCCATGGTGGAATAAAATCTCAAAGAGAATATCTAAAAAGGACCTTGAAGCTTAGAGAGAATCAGGTAAATACACTCCTCATCTATTTTGTTCTTACCACAACCCTATAGAAGAGATCTTTGTTGTTTGAATTTCATCTGAAATTCCTCAATAGAGGGAAAAAAATTAGGTACAAGTGAATTCAACTCTACCTCAATCTGTATTATATGGAACTTATTGATGTTATCAAATAAATCATTAAACTTGGTCCGCATTTCAAGAGGAGTGTTACACTCATCAAGATGAAACAAGAAGTTGTCTGAAACATGTAAGGAAACCAAACCCATAGCCTCATCCATCTTATTCCTATGCTACATAACCTAAAATGACCCTGTCAAAACTAGTTGAACTGTATCTAAATAGGACCACAACCTCTTTGATCTGAGAAGACGTGTCATGAATGCCTTCCAAATATGATAGTTATGAGGTGTGAGAAGGGTTTTTGGCCATGTTTGGAGTGGTTTAATGAATTTTTAATGTGAATATTTTCTATTTTTCTGAAGTAAATGATAGAAAGAAAGAAAAAAATCCCCTCATAATGCAAGAAACCAAACCCCGGTAGTGATTTTTTAGCGAAAATATAGGAAAAAGAAAAAAAGGATTCAAAATGAATCTTGTGTACCTGATAATTTTTATGGAAAAAATAACAAAATATCTGAATAGAGCACAAGAAGATATTTTTTCCGCCTATTCGTTTTCAAAAACGGATAAAAAATGACCAAGTTATGGCCCCAAAGTGCAAAAAATATCATCTTCCTTTGAATGAAAAAAAATGAAACCAAACTATAAATTTTTGAAACAAGTCCTACACTGTCACTATGGGCTCAGAGTTAGCATTCCAATGCCTATTTTCATTCGAAAAACAAAGAGAAAATGACCAAGTTATACCTGATTTACTAAAAGTTGGTTAAAAGGCACAATAAGCCCTCCAACAACACCCAGGGCTAAAAAAATAAGCCCTTGGTCCTCTCATTGACTATGGGGTTACTCCTTAGGTGCTAGGCCAAACTCCTAGTCAGCTATGAGATTGTCGGCTGGGGCTAAGTAGTCGCTGGGGAAAATAACTGAGCTCGTGGTTCCTTATAGAGCCACAGGCTAGGAGTCTTAAGCCCACGGGGGCGTTGTATCTGGTGAAGCAGCAAGTGTGAGTGTTGCTACCGGCTGTGGTGGGGAGTAGGTGGCCACCTAGTGGTGGATGGGTGGGCCTCTAGGTAGTACCGTATTTTTTAATTGGTGACACAAAAATTTCAAAAAAAACTTTTTTAATATTTTTTTTTAAATTTTGCCTCATTCTATGTGCCCTGGGGTTGTACAGCCTTGGGGCCAATTTTTTTTGCCTTCCTAATCAACTGTGGCCAAATTGGACAAACTTTATATGAAAATAGGTGTTTTTAGGGACTGTGAATCCAATGGTGAGGTCTATTTGGGCCCAAAATGAGCCCAAAGAATGAAGTAAACTAGATCCACAAAATAACAACCTAAAAACCTATGAAAGCCTAATCAAACCCTCGTAGCTCCAAATTCTTGAAAAAAAGAATAGGTTGTAGCAGGATACACTTTGATACCATGTAGAAGTTGTCAGAACCAACTACAAAGTTCAAAAACACCTGCATGAAAAGAGATACTTGTCACAGGGAAGAGAATGGAGAAAAAAACAAGAGAGGGTTTTTAAGCTCTATAATATGAAAGATGTATTAATAGAACAATAGAATGAAATATTTACAAAGATAAATCCTTAAAAGGATATCATGCAAAACCTAAAAGTAACCCTAATAGGTAGACATTTAATAATTAATATAATTATTAAATGTCACAATATGCAAACTAAAGTGAAATCTTAAGATAGGAATAAAGGTAACTTAACTAACATAATTAAGTTAACACCTTTACTCTAACAAAAATGACACAAAAATCTTGAATTTAGATGAATCTAGTGATTTCAAAATTATAGTTAGAAGTGCAGAATGATATCTCTACTTGCAATGGAGTGCAGACTAAAAACCTAACTTACTAAACCATAATATTGTCAAAAGGAATACTTAGTCAAATTCCTATATAACCATATTTTTTCGAATCAACTTGTTTTTTCCAAATATCCTCAAATATGCTTCCAATCCATGCTATAATGATCATAACAACGTTTACATAAATGAAAACACTAGATCAAATAATATATGTACCTCATGCTCATGTTTCCAAACAACATCGACAATGAAAATCTTCCAATAGTCTTCTCTTTCCTTCAATAATCCCCTCCTTTTTCATTGATGGAAACACGCATATCAAAAACATTTTCCAAAAGCTTATCTCTCCCCCTTACACATATCTCTCCCTAAATGTCTTTCCCAAGATCTTTTCCAATATCTTCAAGTATCTCTCCAATTTTTTTTCAATATCTCTCCCCCTTTGACATCAATGGAAAAGAGTGTGCAAAACAAAAATGTATACTCCCCCTTAGATGTAACAACAGATATAACTTGATGATTGTAATAACTCCCCCTTAGAAAGTAACCAAAATTTCTATACAATCCACATATTTAAACAAGACTCTAAAATTTTGAAAATACATAAAAGTAGAAATAGTCAACCTAAGGATGTTGACCCTTAAAGCTTATGCAAGATGACTTGCCAAGTGGATCTACCTTCTCCCCACTATTTCTTTGTTGTTACAAGTGTTCTGTATTATGACTCAAGTTTTACCAAGATTCCTTTTCCTTCTTTCAGAGTGTTGGGAGTAAGATTTATTTTTGAAATCCTATTTTTACTAGCAAGGGCACTTGAGATAGGTATATGCTTCATCTTAACCAAGTCCCTTAGCTTCTCAAACTATTGGATTATTTTTTCCTTCTAGATTTGTAGGGTAAAGTACTCTTCATGTAAGGTCACTAGAGTATTCTAGGTTTTATCATCTCTATCTTGTACCAGGTCATAAGTGTTTGATGCACATCTTATTTTTTTCTTAATTGTATTCATACCATCCTTTATGCTTTGTGTGACATTAGGCCACTTCATGCAATACAAAAATAAGCTCCTTGCTTCCTCTTCATAGGCATGAACATGCTTCAAACTCTCTTCCACTTTTTTGTGTGTAGATGCACATTTTTCTTTAATTTCCAATAGTTTTTTTTCTACAAGCCATGCTTCAACTTCTATTTCAACTTGTTCTCTTAGTTTGGAGGCTTATTCCTTGAAGTTCTACAATATCTGTCATTTTTTCTTTATAGCTTCACTGATCTCATGCTCATGTTGAGCATCATATATATCTTCTTTAAGGGCTACATTGATGCTAATTCCATTTTTCCTTATAGCTTTCTATTTTATTCTTCTTGTAGTTTGATTTTCTCTTTCCTTGATGGCATGGACTATTGAAGGGGATTTCTCCCTTATTGGAGGACTACATGTGGAGTTCCTCTTTCTACCAGTTGCAGGTAGAGATGCAATAATTGATCTCCTAGGGCTACTGGATGCTTCTATGCTCATGTTAGCTCCAACACTTTCTATAGCTTACCCAACCATGTCTTTTAAGATGCCAAGCTCATTGGCATATGATTCTACCTTAGCATCAACCTATTTATTTATCTATGAATTATTGATTTTTTGATGAACTTTCATTTCCTTTTCTCTATAATTCCATATCTTGGCTTGCTAAGACATTTGGGACTATTAAGAATCACTTCATCATAGCCAATAGCTTTGTCTTCTATCAATTCATAGCTAAGCTCTAGATCCCAAATGGTTCTAGGTTCAACAACTTCCATTATGCAATAATTATTAGGAACCAAAAAAGGTAATGTCATTCATGTATTCCTTACCACATCTCTCAAAATTCTCTCTCATGTTCATTCTTCTTTGAAACATTGCAAAGAATGTTGTGAGGGAATCACCCTAAGCATTCACATCTCCAATATTACTCATGTAATGCTTTTCACTTGACAAATTAATCTTTCCAACTACCAAAACTTCCTTTATAAAGTAGATAACCAAACAAACTACCAATGTGACATACTTGAATACATGCTTTTTCTTCTTAATTTCCTTTAGGTTCTCCATGAATTGTTGTCAAAGTAACTCACAAAGGTCATATTCACCATTTTTTTCAATAATATCCACTATTACATGAATTGCAATGGTAGAGACTAAATTGTCTCCATAAATCATATGTTCAATAGTTGTATATTGAATTGTCATATTTCTAATAGGGTTTGTTGTAGTACCTAATTTTAATATTATGTCTTTGTTCTTGGTAGATTTCCAAACTAGAATCAGTCTAGTGGACCATAAATGAGTGATTTATCTAATCACTTCTTTGGTAGTCATGTGAGCACCATCAATCCACATAAAAATGATCGTAAATTCTTCTAAAGTCATTCTTGTAGACACTAAAAAATTTCCTACACCTATGACTCCTAATTTCTCCATCATTTTCCCTTTCACTCTTCATGATTAAATAATTTTAATTATTTAATTAATTCATTTCTAACTTAATTCCTCTTTGATTAATTAAATAAATTACATTTATTAAATTATGTCACTAATGTATTTTCTCTATAATTAAATAAACTTTATTTATTTAATTTTTTCCACTTTCAACTATAATTAAATAATTATACTAATTATTTAATTATTCACTGCTAGCTTTTCTTTCACAAATTAATTAAATTTTGTTTAATTAATGATTCATCTTTTCTGTCACTTTTTGAATTAAATTTATATTTAAATAAAAAAGTTAACTCTTCTTTTCGTTTTGCAATGAGGTAATGTTTCCATTATTTCAAAATTCAATTTCCCTCTTCAAACTACTTGATCTTGTTGAAAAATATTTTAGATTCCTCTTTCTCTTTCACTTCTGATCTTATCACATCTCATCTTGATTAATTGTAGCCATTGATCAAACTAAAAATTAATTGATCTTGTTCGTTCATTTCGTAACCTCCCTCACATCAATCCTCACCCATTGATCTTGGAATATTTCTGTATGATTAATCTCAGTTTTCCGTTTGAATGGTTGTCTATAAAAGAAGCCATTCTCTTCCATTTTGGCATTAACAACCATTATCTCCAAATTTCTTGCTTACAATTTGCAAGTATTTGCATAAGTTAGACTAGGAATTTGAGGGCATATTTTCAAAAGAAGGAGAGACAAGAGAAGGAATCAACTTCAACGGGGAGTGTTCTATTTCATTTGCTTGCATTTTGATTTATCTCCTTGTTTGTATTCTCTTGTTTTAGATTGTATTATAGTTTAGAAGTGTTGGTTGTCACTTTATCTAGGCTAGGTTGATTTCCCCATCTTAGATTTGGTGAACCCGACATGAAGGACAATATTTTACAAGATTTCATATGGTTTTTTCTTATTTTTGTAGATTTTTGGTACAAAATGACACATCTATTAAATGTACCAACACAACTACCAGGGAATGATGCATTTTCTCAAAGAAGCGACACACTTGATGAGAAATGACAACCTACTAGGTGGGAAAATTTCAATTCAAAATCACAACACAATCATTCTGGTGCAACGCAACATAGAGATACAACTATTGAAAAGAATGACACATTTGCTCGATATAAATTTCTAGTTTTAGTGTCTTTTCGTTTCTTTTCTTTTGAAACTTTTTTGAGTAGTGTAGTGTTTTCTAGCTACTAACTTTCTATTTTTATCATATGGCTTTGGATTGGAGCTCCCAAACAATTGTTTCTTTCAAAACAAACAAAAATAATTAAGCTTTATTTTAGTTTTAAGAAAATTTCCTTTTTACAACTTGCATCTTTCACTCATAAAGGTTGAAAAGAACAAAAAATTGCATCTTTCACTCATAAAGGTTAAAAAGAACCACAAACTACATTTTTCACTCATAAAGGTTAAAAAGAACCACAAACTACATTTTTCACTCATAAGGTCTAAAAAGAACCACAACCTGCATTCTTACATTCACGAGCATTAAAATGAATTGGTATTTCATGTCATGGGCATAAAATAAATCCAAGTGTTGTCAAATAATAAGAAAGGCTGAAAATGAATGAGTCTTTTGTGTTTGGTGGTTTGTAAATGTCCTAGAAAGTGTGTATGCTCTCCTCTTGTGTCGTTAGGTGATCTTGAGTGACCAAACGAACCTCTTTGGTCTTTGTATGATCACACCACACTCTTGGATTTGGGTTTTAAAATAAGCATCATGTGAGTGTAAGGAAAATGCATTGTGTGTGTTCCCTCCTTGTGCTTTATGTGATCTAGGCCATCGAACTACAAATTTATTTCCTTTCTTTTGTTTATCCTTAGAGGTCTCGCCACCCCACTTCAAAAGGCGGGAATGGCCCAAGCGGTAATGGGCTAAATCCAAGCTCTTTTGAACCACTATATAAATTTTTGGTTACAAGGAAAGATTGCAATCAATGGGAAGCAATACATGATAGCTCTCCCATAGTATATTTATGATGCAAAAATCCCTTGTTCTAAGGTTTGGGAGACCTCTTGCAGGAGTTTATCATAGTACCCCATGAACTAGATGCCCTTACTAAAAAATTTTGTGTAGAAATTCAAAATCCTTCTATTTGCTGGCACAAGAGGTCAGACCTTTGAATTCATCCCACACTTTCATGGTTCATTGTAGAGATGGCAAATTTCTTGAGATCCATGTGGTCTAAGGGAATTCAGAACTTGGTATGTCTGAGAAGTGAGTGACGTGTAATAGGGAGTCAATGCTACCAAGTTCCTAGGCTATCCACTATGAATAGGCACGGCTGGAGAAATCCAAGTGGGAACCCAACAAATATTTGTCTCTTCCAACCATTAGATTTGTGCTTGCTGTATATGTGTGTTAAATATTGGAATAAAACATTTTCACATCTAAAACTAGACCAAAAACAAGTGATTGATGCTATATTCTATGTTTTCCAATTAAAAATCATCAAAATCAATCAAAATCTATTTCAAACACCAAATCAAAACCATTAAAACAATCAAGATAACATTCTATGAACTGCAACTAAAAAACACAGAACTACAATTGATCTTGTGAGCTACATTTGAACACTAAAAATCACAATTGACATTCTTAACCACTTTCACAAAAAAATAGAGTCATAACTACTATATTGCACTACATCTGATAACTGGAAATCCACATCTAATATTTTGAACCACAATTGTGTGAAACAGTTGCAAAAAATAGATCAACAATCATTTGATAAATAGAAACTCTCAAAATCTTTGTCCAAAATCTGATCAAATCATTTTCACACTGACCTTTGGTTAATAAACTAGAGACTTGCTAGATTCACCAGTTCATTCTACCATTTCCACTTAGGGAAACATTATATTATAGGTTACCTTCCTCCATCCTTTGCATTACATAAATTAAACCTTGACCCTTAGGTTGCATTTAGACCTTTATATTTTGAACATTGGAAGACTATTAAGCTCTTGGAAAATCCTTTGGTTGCATAGTCTATTGTGATTGAATATTATCCTTCCTATTATCAACCTTTGTCACCTTTATCAAATTTGAGTCTTAAGCTTGTGTCCTAGCCCTGGCTCAACCTTGTCATCCTCTTGGTCAATGACACTTGGAATTTCTACTTTGGGGTTCACATTAGCTTGATTGTCATCTCTTGTTTAAAATTTTTATTACTCCTTTGCATTAGCTTGACCTCATTTAGATCCATAGCTTTTATCATCATCTTAGCAAACTTTTAGCCTCAATTTAGATTGCACTTTGCACTTTTATCCCAAAAATACAAAAAAAAAAATTCATCCTCACCATAGTCTTAGCATCACATCATTTTCCCTTAAATTAGTTAAACTTAGCATCCATTTGACTCATTATCATTTTGCATTAGCATAGCTTTCCTTCATCTTCAACCTTAGCATAATTTAGTCACCTTATCATTAATCAACCTTTCGATTCCTTTTTCATTTATTAACTACATCCTTTGGTCATTATCATCCTTGCATAATCACCTTGCATTCTCAAATTCTAAAATCCAAGAAAAACCCAAAAACATAGTTTAGCTTCATTTATCACTTTGCATTATCTTCCCAACTTGCTAATCTCACCTAGTTAAAACAAGGTCAAAAGCCAAAAGAAAAGACATGGATTCTTTAAATGACAAATTTTTTAGTCTAGACCATGACACCACCTTTGGAGAGGATTAAAATAAATATACACCATAGAGAGATCAAACAAACACATTTGATAACCTAAGTTTGGATGAATTCAACAAGAAATTAAATCTTGAAGAAATCGAAAGAGATTACCAAGACCCATGAGTTTTGAGCATGGTTGATCAACTTGTTGGATCCAATCCTAACAGATTTTTCTATGCACTAGCTAAGAAAGGTGCCAAAATCCCTCAAGGATTCGATTTATCAACCATTGTAGAAGAAGAAAATACCCAAAATCCATTTTCTTTAGGGATGCCATCTTCACAAAAAATGTCAACCTTACCATTTGGAACAACAACACATATGGAAACCACCACTACACATATCCATAGCACTTATACATTTGGAAACAAAGAAACCTCTACAATCACACAAGGAAAAACTTCCACAATTGGAAGCTCATCAAATTCCATGGGTAAGACCTTCACAAATCCACTTTTTCAAAACATAAGCCAAGGTTTCACATCACAAGGTCCTATACCCACACTCCAAAACACAAATCAAGGCTCCTTATTCCAATTTCAAGGCGCACCTTCCTCAAGTCAACATCCTCCAAATAAATTTGGAAAGGTTCACATTATCTCATGAAGGATCCAAAATCAAAACAATAATCAAGGATCTATCTCATCACTCCAAAACAATAATCAGGGATCTATCCCATCACTCAAAAATAATAATCAAGGATCCATTCCACCATTCCAAAACTCTACTCAAGGAATTATCTCTTCACTTCAAAATACCAATCAAGGGCCTACATCTTCATCTCAAAATATCAATCAAGGGATCTTTCCTTCATGTCAAAACATCAATCAAGTGCCTACATCCTTAGGTTAAAACATTAACCAAAGACCCATACCTCCATTTGCAAATCAAGGACTTATACCCTCATTTGAAAATATCAACCAAGGACCTAAAACTCCACTTAAAAATTCAAATCAAGGACCAAATGTTCAAAATAAAGGCACAAACCAAGGGTCTACACCTCAATCCCAAAACACCATACCACAAGAAAAAATGATCTTTGGAATGAACATAAATTCCAATTCCATACCAAATAAAAATAGTACACATCAATATGGCAACCAAGGTCCCACGATAAATCCATTATATGATATTAATACCAATAACATGACCTCAAATCAAAATAATGCAACACCATCTCTTGCAGTCTTCTTGATACAACAATTGTAGACTCTCCAACAACAAAATACAAACATGCACATGGGGACCAACAAGAAGACTTATTCCTTGGAGTAAATGTGCCTCTTTCCATTTGATCGAATTCTATACATGTCACTCTTTCCCCCTCATTTCATAACACCATATTTTCCCAAATATAAGGGGATGTGGGATTCAATTAAACAAATGCAATAATTTAACACATCATGTATGGAAGTCTCATTTGACCCTACCTATTTAATGAGACTATTCCTATAAAGCCTTGTAGGGCCAGCCTTAGATTGGTTTGCACACCTTCCTTGAGGGTTCAGAACATGGGGTGAACTAGCTGAAAAATTCATCAATCACTTTTCCTTCAGCATTAAAAATGATGTCACCCTTGCAACATTGAGCACAACCAAACAAGAATGGGAATCAGTTACCTCATTTTACCAAAAATGGTGAGGTTTAGTTAGCAAATTCCCTTGTCACTTTCCTAAAAAACAAATTGTCACCATGTCTGTGGAAAACCTTAATGAAGAATTGATGAGATGAATTCAAATCCAATCTTGCACAACCTTCAAGGAAATTCTTGAGAAATGTGTCCTTATTGAGAATGGTCTTATTGCAAAGGTACTACTCAAGGTACACAAAGAAAATATGAAACCCAACAATGACAAGAGAAAATATTCATATTGAAACAAAAATGTCGCAAATGATGGGGTTGTTGATGCCAAACAAATAACTAAAGGTCCAATCATTCAACTTAAGGGTCCTTCCACATCAAATACATCCAATTTTCCAAACACACAAACACAAGGTCAAAATAAAATGCTAAACATAGTCCAAAATAATCAACAATGTGGAGGTCCTCCTCCCACCAATAGAACATGCACCACCTTGGGTGAACCTATCAAATCAGTCCTTAAACAACTTTTGCAATATAATGTCATCACATTACCAGATATCAAGAACTATGAACCATCATTAATCAAACCTAATTGGTGGAAAGAGGATGAATTTTGTGAATACCACTATGGGAAATGACACAAAACAACTAGATGTTGGACACTCAAGAATATCATCTAAGACCTTATCGAGAAAGAAACTATAATAGTAGGAGATTCAAAAGGAAACACCAATGCTAATCACACCATATTCAAAACTCCCTTACAAGACCATGATAAACGAAAAGCCTTCAGTGCAGGGAACAACATTAATGCTAATTATGCCACCAACAAACATGATTACAACACTATCATCCTTAATGTGAAACCTTTTGATGATCATATTACCACTATTACCATAAACAAGCCAAGTTCATAATGTGTTGTTACTACTCATAGAACCAAAATAACTATTCTAGGACCATCTTCCAATTCATATCCAAAAATCCACTATAATCTCCTAGACTAGCTAGGAAATACACCCACACAAATCTCCATTTTAGAGCTCCTTCGCATATAACCACAACATAGAGTTATCCTTGATAAAGCATTGCAAGAAGCATCTATACCCAATAACCTACATGTCAATGAATTTTAGGCCATGATTTGATATCTAGCTATGCAACACCATGTCACCTTCTCTGAGCAAGACTTTTCCACATCAAAATTTGATCATAATGACCCCTTACACCTAGAAGTCTACATTAATAAACACAAGATCAAATTATTCCTAGTAGATGGTAGAGAAGGTCTAAAAATTTGCTCATTAAAATTGGTGAAATCATTGGGATACTCTAATAATTGTATAGACCCAACCACGAAAATTGTGATTAAAGCTTATGATGATGTTGAGCATTCATCTGAAGGTGTAATTTCACTTCCTGTAAGAGTTGGCCAAGCTATATAGGACATAATATTTCATGCATTGAATCTAGATTTGCATTGCAATCTTCTCCTCAATTGCCCATGGATCCATGCCATGAAGGCTATTCCATCCACCTACCACTAGTGCCTCAAGTTCCCATACAATGGCACCAAAATCACTATCCTTGGTGACCCTGATTCTTTTCAATATTGTTCAAACCTAAAAGGAACCTTTGAATTTCAAGTGCCCATCAATTGAGAGGCCTCACCTTCCATTTCCACCACCACTAAATCCAACTACATTGATCCTTCCACTATTGTAAAACCATATAATACATTCACCCCACCTTCCATACCAAAAATCCATATTCAAGATAAAGGATGTGGCGAATACAACATGGAGAGTCTCTTCTTCAGTGGAAAGCTACCTAAATCACCAAAGTATTTTGGAAAAACACATCTTGTGAAACCTAAGGTCATCATTCATAATCCCCATACCACCTTCACTAAATGGGGAGAGCTAGCTAAAGAAGCTTTGGATGACCACATTCTCACATGGTTGTACAAAGAAGAAAAGGTGATTGAATCTAGGAAGTTGCTAGTTGAATAGTACCCAAAGGGGTTCCAGATGATGAATTGACAAGGATATGATAGACACAACAACCTTTGCCTCAATGAAAAAGGAATTTTGGAACCCTTACAATCTCCTAAACTGGTAAAGCACCATGGGTTAAGGTTTGTACCAGTAAAATTGACTATCTAGGGTATTGAGTTACCTTCGAGTAAAGTCGTCAATGCTTCATATGAGATTGAGACATCTGAGTATTCCTAGGACTTTGATGTCAATTCCAATGAGAATGAATGGGATTACCTATCCTCTACTACTTTCATGCACCTTGAGAAACTATTTGGAATACCTGATGAGCCTCCCCTTAAAAAAAATTGAGTCAAATGCTTACATTTAATTCCCCTCTAATCCTACCAAGTCCCCATCCAAAAGTCACTTTGAAAAGAGAAGAATGGATCAAACACTTTTGGGAAATTATTGATGCTTCCCCTTGGAATGATAATGACTCTAACTCATTCTTTACCCTATCTACCTACACCATGACTCTTGACAATACCGATGATGGTTTAACCATTGTCTACCCACAATTCATAGATTGGGATCAACAAGAAACACCAAATTTTGACACCTTTGAAAATGACGAAGCAATTGCTAAGTTCATGGGACTTCATGAAGGAGTACCAAGTGGGGATCATAAAGATGGATTTTTCATAGAACTCAATTATTCAACATACTTTGGTTAGGCCATCCTATCCTCTATTCGTGAAAGTGAAAATGAAAAAGGTAAAAATAAAAATAATAGGCCTTCAAGTGAAAACCAAAAGGTTCTTGTTGCCCATGAAAAAGTAAAAATAAAGGACGTATCTGAAGGTGAAAACCTCTATGAGGTGTCTACAAATGGAGGACTGGACTATCTCCCAATAGGCTAAGAGATATTTCCATTGCTAATCGAGGAAATAGAAGAAGTAAACATTTGTACACAAGACAACTCCAAAATCATATAGTTAGCAACATCTTTGACCATCAAGGAAAAGCCTAAGTTTACAACATTATTTTGAAAAATACAAGTCAATTTCACATGGTCATATATTGATATGCCTGAATTGGATCCCAAACTTGTTCTGCATCACTTTCCATTGTTTCTTAATGCTAAGCCATATAAATTGAAGTTAAGGAAAATGCACCCACAGATTGCACTCTTAGTCAAGGTGGAACTAAAGAATCTCTTGGATGTTGGTTTCATCCACTCAATTGATTATGTAGATTGGATATCCAACCTTTGTCCTTGTCACCAAACCAAATGAGAAAATCAGAGTATGTAGAGATTTCAAAGATCTTAACAAAGCTTGTCCTAAAGATGATTTTCCTTTACCAAACATTGACATCATAGTAGACCTTACCACTGGTTATGAAATTTCATCATTGATGGATGGATTCTTGGGTTACAATCAAATATGAATTTCTTCTAAAGATCAACCAAAAGCAACCTTCACATGCACTTGGGGGACCTTTTGTTGGATATTCATTCCATTCAAAATTAAAAATGTCAGAGCTACGTATCAAAGAGTTATGACCACCATTTTCCATGATTATATGCATGTCTTTATGGAGGATTATGTTGATGACCTTTTAAAATATTTAGAATGAAGTAGACACTTGGTTGTTTTGGATGAGATTTTCACATGGTTTGGAAAGTATAAACTCGAGTTAAATCCAAAGAAATGTGTTTTTTGGGTCCAATCAGAAAAAATCTTGGGATAAATTATCTCCCATAGAGGAATAGAAGTTGATCCTACCAAAGTAAAAGCCATCTTAGAAATGCCACCACCAACCAACACCAATCAGCTAAGACATTACAAGGAATATTACAATCAATCCATAGGTTTATTGCTCAACTAGTTGACAAGATCCATCCATTTCAACACCTTTTATGCAAATGAATTCCCTTCAACTAGAAAAAGAGGTGTCAAGAAGAATTCGATTAAATCAAGAATTACCTATTAACCCCACAAATTCTTATGCCTCCAATTGATGGAAGACATTTGATATTGCGTGTGACAACAACATCAGCACTGGGGGCACTACTAGCACATAATGACAATGATGGCAAAGAATGAGCAATCTACTATATCATTCACACCCTGGTCAGATATGAGTTGAATTGTAGCCCTATTGAGCAAGCATGTCTAGAAATGGTATTTGTAACACAAAAATTGAGACACTACATGTTGAATCACAAGACAAAATTGATTGCCAAACTTGATTCTCTAAAATATCTTCTCAACAAAGTAGCTCTCACAAGAAGACTAGCTAAGTGGGTTATGATCTTGAGTGGGTATGATATTGAGTATGTTGATCAAAAATCAATAAAAGGACAAGTGATAGCTGATAAAATTTCAAATGCACTAGTAAAAGAGGATCGTCCTTTGATATCCAATTACCTAGATGAATCAATATTTTTTGGAGAAATGTCAATAACATGGAAGTTGTATTTTGATGGATCTTACACAAGCCATGTACAGGAGCTGGAATTCTATTCATTACACCTCAAGGATATTCCATTCCCAAGTCATTCTAAATAGCCTTTCCATGCACAAACAACATAGAAGAATATGAAGCATTCTTAACAAGTCTCCAAATGGAAATAAAATGGAAAATCAAGGAGCTTTAGGTTTATGGTGATTCCCAGTTAGTGATAAAGAAAGTTAATGATGATTATGACACCAAGGATGAGAAATTGATGCCCTATAAGCACATGGTTGATAGTTTTAGACTATACTTTGATAAAGTCTCCTTTGAGTAGATATAGAGAATCCAAAACAAAGTAGTTGTTGTAATGGCTACAGTTGGATCTCTCTTGGACATTCCTATTAATGTATCTCAATATGAGTTCTTGGTAGAACAACTGTTGATCCCTGCATTTAATGTCCCTAAAACTAAAATTGTGTGTGAACTTGTTGGTATCGAATCTCCTTGGTATAAATACATCTATGCCTATTTGCATGACCAAATTATCCCTCTTGACTTGTCCTCTAGCCAACACAAGACCTTTATCTAACAAGCATCTAAATATGCCATCATAAAAGATACCCTTTATCACCATAGCCTAGATAGTACTCTACTCTTATGTCTCAACTCAAATGAAGCACAAGTGGATTTAGAAGAGGTACATCATGGTATATGTGGAGCTCACTCTGCTAGTCCAACCTTAGCCAAAAGTCTCACAAGAAAGGGATACTATTTTCCTACAATGGAACATGATGCCTATCATTTTGTGAAGAAATTTCACCAGTGTCAAATTCATGGAGATCTTATACATGTACCAGCTTAGGAGCTACAACTGCTTACTTCTTCGTGATCATTTTCTCAATGGGGAATCGACCTGATAGGAAAGATCCATCCCACCTTTTCTAATGGACATAATTTTATCCTTGTTGCAACTGAGTACTTCACAAAATAGATCGAAGCCATCCCACTAACTTACATTACTAGAAAGTAGATAGCCAAGTTCATCCTGAATTACATCATTTTTTTCTATGGATCTCGCAGTCCATCATTACAGATAATGGTTTCCCTTTTAAAAACTAGGATGCATGTGAGCTTTGTGAAAAAGTTCACATCCAACACCATTTTGCTACCCCATATTACCCCTAGGGTAATGGCCAAGTTGAGGCATCTAATAAGACTATTCTAAAAATCTTAAAGAAGATTGTCAATGACGTTGGTCGCGACTGACACCTTACAACTCAATCCTACTTTATGGGCTTACCGCACCAGTATTTGTACCCCTACAGGAGCCACACCATATTCCCTTGTCTATGGATCCAAAGCAATACTTGCTATAGAGGTTGAGCTACCATCCCTAGGAGTCTTTATGCAAGGCTTGATTTATCAAGAAGAATATCATGCATCTTGTCTACATGAGCTAGAATTATTGAATGAAAAGAGACATAATGCCTTGACACATATACAAGTATATAAAAACTTCCTTAAACACAACTACAACAAGAAGGTTTGACCTAGGGCCTTTGACATTAAATATTTAGTCTTGAAAGAGAACCCAAAGAATTAGATAGAAAGAGAAAAGCCTAGAAAATTTGAGCCTCATTGGCTAGGTCCTTACATTTTCACAACCTATGGATATAGTGCTTACCATATTTCTACTCCTAAAGGAGATCCATTGCCTGATCCTATCAATAGCATGCATCTCCGCAAGTATTACACCTAAGTTCTTATAATATCCCCTGAAAAAATACAAAAAAATAATTTTAAAAAAAAATGTCACCCTAATGAAAACTTGGCAAATAGGTGTCTTGGTGACAACAAAAAAAAAAAGGAAAAAAATTAAAAATAAATAGTAAAGAGAAATAATTCGTCCAAAAGTGAAAACCACTTTGGTGGTGCTTTGGATAAGTACCATGGTGAAAACCTAGAAAGCACATGCCATGTGTAGTCAGTCTATGCTCCTTTGTCTACTATCACTCCATCTAGTCTTCATCCTTTCCACTCTTTCATTCACATGTAAAAATCATAATAAAGTTTCATCATCCTTTCCATGGCTTGAGGACTAGTGACATTTGGTATCCTAATCATCCTTTGCATTCATTTGTTGCTTCCCATTGCACATAATAAAGTGGTCCTACACCTAATTGGGGGAAATTCCTTGACTTATGGCTTCATGGGAAAAAGCACATGGTATAAGCCTTTTAAAACCATCAAAAAACCCAAAAAATCATATTATGAGTTTGTGTCAGTCTATGTTAGAGTGGTTGAACTACATTGTGTTTGTGCATTTGCTACATAGGCAAGGCTCATCTTAAATGGTCCCCCAAGACATTAGGTTAGTCCTTCTAGGTTGTTTGGATAAAATCATGACTTAGTCCTTTGTCGAATAAGGAAAAGCCAAGTTTTCTTGAACTATGAGGTCTCTACATGTATAATGTAAGAAACACCATCAATCGATGAGTACTAGAGGCCACCTAGGTCAGTTTTTTTTTTTTTTGAGTCAGGTCATGTTCTTGGTCCGCAAGCAATCTTCATTCAAACCAAATCATGAATCAATAGACAAATGCAACCAAAAAATATTCAACCAATCTTCTTATCACCAATCAATCAATCAATCATTGATCTTGTATCAAAATGGGGAATTATGTCATTTGTCTCATTCAGTCTTATTGCTTGTCTTTTATTAGGATGCATCTTTCCTAAGATTAGTGTTTGTCAATTTGATCCTTCACATTAAGTAGGATGTGTCTTTCTTGTAGTTAGGTATCTTGTCAACACTTTTCACTTGGTCACCTTTATCAGATGTGCCCCTTTCCTTCAACAGGATGTGTTTTTCCTGAAACCAAGTGTTGTCACATTGATCAATCATCAAATCAATCAAGCTTGTCAATCTTGTCAATTTAATCTTTCCTTAATGAGGATGTGTCCTAAACTAGATACAATCAATCAAATCAACTCATCAACCTTTTCCAACCTACCATCAATCCTTGTCATCTAATCAATCAAACTTTGTAATCTTATTCAACCTATCAATCAACTTTGGTTTAAAAAGCAATTAATCTACCATCTTGGTCATCTTGGTCAACCTAATCAATCATATCAAACAATCTTATCAAAATTATTGGAAAGCACTCTCTTTGGTGAACACTTTGTTGGTTTGGATTTGTCTTATCTTGAGGATTTCGTATTAAAGGATTTAGAGGGATGATGATGGATCATGGCCTCTTTTCTTTGCTTTTTATATGTGGTTTATCTTGGAAAAAAGACTGGGATAATTGGGTCCTTAGCATGAGTCGGGGCATTCCTTGTCTTTTGACGGGTTGTCTCTCGCAAATGGTCACCTTGCACACCTTGGTATATGTCATACCATGGTGTTTGTGCTCCATTTGTGACAATTATGATGCCCAATGATGATAAATATAAAAGCATGAAAGTTGGTCCCTTATCGCCTCCTGTCTAACCTTCCATCCCCATCCATCTCCCCCTTTTCTTTTCCACACTAACATCCATCTTGTCCACCTCTTCCATGCTAACATTTCTTTTTTTTGCATCTTGATAGAGTTCTATGACACACAAAATTATCTTGAATACACAATCACATTAGGAAGCATAATAGATAGCATTATCATATTAAGTCACATATATTTTCATGAGAAAATACATACACATAAAAGTCATCCATATAGAGTTAGCATGTCATCATCATCTTGACATAATCACATTAGTCTTTTATAGCATTATAAATTCAATCATAACATTACATTACATATCCCATTACATTTGATATCATGATCCATTACATCACATTGCATTGCATTTCACATCACATTAAATTCCATACACATTACATCACATTTATAATATTAGGTCACATTACATAAGATGGCTTACCATATTGCATATCACATCTTTTGAAATCACATCAAACATTTTTAAGAATGAAATTTTAAATTATCAGAAAAACATTTCATTGCATTAACATAAAATTGCATCTACTTATTACATTGCATTTTGTAACATTAGGTCATTTCTATGCATCCATCACCCATACATATCATAATAACATTACATCTCATAATCATAAGAATCTCATCAATGCATGACATCCATAGCACCATAAAAGTAAATGCATACATCATCATATAGAATTAAGAAATCATCATAGGCTACATGAATATCATAAGACATATATCATCATCCATAACACACACATAATAAAAGACTATCTAAAGAACTACACATCATATAATCACCACCAAAAGTGATATATATATCACTCAAAAAAGTGTCACAATAGAATGTCATAATGTATCCCCAAAGGAAAGCTCACATGCTCGATGGAAAAAAATACAAGTGTCAAAATACATGGGTCAAAATAGGACTATCCAGTGTTACCATGATCCCCAAAGCCCATGCTACTACTCTCACCCTGGCTATATTTTCTCTGAGACTACCTACTATGAGACTAACCACTACTGACAACCTTTGAAGTTCTAGGTGTCTATCACTCTGGTGGAATTGCCTCCCCATAGAGTTGCTTGTAATACTGCTCTCTGCAGCCAATCCTAGAAACCTCTCTAACCATGTCAACTGTAGACCCATTGCAGGTGGCAATAAAATCTAGGCTCTTCTTCTCTACCTGTTGTACCTTGATAATGGTTGTATCCCTCTTAGATTATAGGGTGTCTCTCTCTACCTGTAGACCATCTCACTCCATCCAAAGAGCCTAAAGCTCGACCTCTAATGCATGTACTCCAGCCTACAAACTTGCTAGCTTCTGATTCCTATCCCCTCTAGCACCTCTGACAGGTACATCCTTGAATACCTCATCTCCATGAATAATCCTCTCATGAAGGATCCGATCCTCCTCACCCATCTCCTTCTCCTTAGGCTAATCCTCGTTCCCTACCACCTCCACATCCATAGCAACTATGTTTGCTGGCACATCAAGTTTCTCTACCTCACACTACTCTCCCTCTACCTTTGCATCCTACATGGCCTCCTCTTGCCTGCCTTCCTCCTGTCTAGCCTCCTCTCTCTCCTCCCGGATAGGAGAAATTGACCTGATCCTCCTCCTCTGTAGTCTCTATTGCTGCCTCCTCCCACCATCCCCTCCTCTCCCACCCCTACCACCATCTCCTCCATCTCCTCCATCATCACCCTGACCACCACCTCCTCTCCCTCCATTTCCTCTCCCTCTCCCTCTGCATCTCCTACCCTAAGAACCTCATCCTTGTTGAACCACTGGAGCTAGCTGATTTGGATCAATCAAAGGAATTGGCCTATGTACTACCCACCATGCATTTTATTATGTCATAGTGGCTACATCTGTTGGAACCCCTCTCCATACCCACAAAAATGCTTGTAATCCATCTATGGTCTACTCAGATGTAGCCACTATAATTAATGGGCCAGATGGTGTCACCTCTATAGATGATCAAGAAAACACTATTGTACCCTGTGGTACTCCCTGTTGCTCTCTAAATTGTCTCAGAACTCAATCTGGAAAGTACATATCAATGTTATTTTGTATCTCTATAGTTTGTCCAATAAGATATTGATGTTGCTGACACCACTATAGATATTGATCCTCCCCAGGCCACTAAGCATAATCCATCTAGGGCCTCCATATGAAATTAGCCAAGGCATCTAATCTATGATTTCAATATCCAATATCCCTGACATGTGTCTGTGTGACTACTCCTCTGCATATATATACATATGGTACATTGGCCCCCAACCAACAACCAACTGGTGGAAATAACACCACAATGTGCTCCCAAGCCCAGACCATCAAAAGAGTGACTCTATAGCTCATGGACTATCCTCATCAATATGTGATATCATGAAGCTAAAAATAAACCATCACTAACAAACATGGGCCCCATGCATATAGATTTTCATTGGCCATCATCCCAACTAGCATCTTACCCCATCCAACTAGAAATCCATGTCCTCAATGGTCTAGAATGACTAACCTGACTAGTAGAGTGCACAATATACAATCAAACCACTCATATTTCTTAGCCAATGTTTCCCACCTGATCTCATACTTGTTAGTCCCCAAGTCTTGAACATCCTCATAGACATAGAAGGTGGTCAAATCCTAATACCCTCAGCCTAGATTGTACCTAACCTAATCACCTCAAATCAGTAGCTATAGGATCCTATTGACATCTTCTAGTGTAATCAGAGCCTCTCTTGTAGACAAATGAAATGAGCATGTCTCTAAATGCCACCTCTCAAAAAGTGCAGTCAACAGCCCCCTATTTTCCATAATAATAGGCATAAATGTAACATGATACAAGCCGAGGTGCCTTCGTATAATCTTGTAAGCACTAGTCAACTAGTCTCACAACCGATAAGTGCCTAATGGTTGTGGCTCTCGTGTATAGATCAAATCAAGATTAACCTGTGCTCAACATGAAAAACACTACGTCAGTTAAATAGCTTATTTAAAACTTACTTGGCACATGTCACAAAAGCAAGTTAATCCTATTCTTACTCAATTTTCTTATCAATCAATTGCATTGCATAATTATCAATTGTGTTGCAAAACTATCAGTTGCATCATGAGAGTCTGATTGTAAACAACCCCTAATAACTTGCAACTTATTCCTACACTTGCATAATTTCTAATATGATTGTGACTTATCCCTATCAATTGCACATAACTATAGCCACTTTTTTCACATAGTCACAGTTGCAATTAAGCAAACCATGGATGCGTCAATCCCTACCAATGGTATTGAAAAAATTCAAATACCTATCCTACCCTAAAAGTGTTCCTAGCACTTGTGTCAAATCACAGGAAATTGCATCAAATGCAATTGCACTTGCGGCTATACCTGAATGATGCAATTGACTACTGCAATTTTAAACTACCTAAAAATGCGTAAAATAAAAATTTGACAAAGCAAGTTTGTAGGCACTCACTAGATCTCTTCCACCCTCTATTTGTCTAAATTTCAACATTCTTTATGCTTTGTGCTTGGTGTGAGTAACACACTCCATCTTTGCTCAGGGCTCCTAATCTCAAAACTTCAAATGTGTAAAATGAGCCTTTGACTTGCCAATTTCCTACTTATACCTCCTAAAAATTAGGGTTTTAATAGGGTTTGTGTTGGTTGCACTTTGCTTGAGCCTTGAAACTGCATTTTGTCTACCTCGAGGGTCCTGAAAGTCATTTCTTTCACCACCATAGCATTTTTTTCCTATTATTTTTACTTTTTGGAACAATTTTCAAATTTTTTAAAAAAATGCAATTTTTTTTTGAGGGGGCATAGGTCTATCTCATATTCACTGGGGCATCCTAGGGAATATTTTGACTAAATTTCTTTGACATGACACAATAAACTGCATTGTATCAAAGAGGGGAAAACTGTAGACACTAAAAATTGGCCTATGCCTCTCACTCCTAATTTCTCCACAATTTCCAATTTCACTCTTCATGATTAAATAATTTAATAATTTAATTATTTTCTAAAGTCATAATTCTTCTATTAAATAAATAATTTTAATTATTTAACTAATTCATTTCTATCTTAATTCCTCCTTGATTAATTAAATAAATTATATTTATTCAATTATGTCACTAATGTCTTTCCTCTATAATTAAATAAACTTTATTTATTTAATTGTTTCCACTCTCAACTATAATTAAGTAATTATACTAATTATTTAATTATTTACTGTTAGCTTTTCTATCACAAATTAATTAAATTATATTTAATTAATGATTCATCTTTTCTCTCACTTTTTGAGTGAAATTTCTATTTAAATAAAAAATTTAACTCATCTTTTCCTTTTGCAATGAGGTTATGTTTTCATTATTTCAAAATGCAATTTCCCTCTTCGAACTACTTAATCTTTTTAATAAATCATTCAATTTCCTCTCTCTTTCACTTATGATCTTATCCCATCTTGTCTTGATTAATTTTAGCCATTGATCAAACAAAAAATCAATTGATCTTGACCTTCTTTTTTGTAACCTCCCTCTCATCAATCCCCATTCATCGATCTTGGAATATTTCTAGATGATTAATATTGTTAATCCATTTGAATGGTTGTCTATAAAAGAAGCCATTCTCTTCCATTTTTACTTTAACAACCATTATCTCCTACTTTCTTGCTTACAATTTGCATGTATTTGCATATGTTAGACTACAAATCTGAGGGCATATCTTCAAAAGAAGGAGAGACAAGAGAAGGAATCAACTTCAATGGGGATTGTTCTATTTCATTTTCTTACATTTTGATTTATCTCCTTGTTTGTATTCTCTTGTTTTATATTGGATTATAGTTTAGAAGTGTTGGTTGTCACTTTATCTAGGCTAGGTTGATTTAAACATCTTACAATTCTAATGCACTTCTCTTCATAGCTAAGGTTTGGAAACTAGTGCCACACATCTAATTTCTTCTCAATCAAGATATTGTACTCTAGTTTCAAGGTGCAATATTCTCCAACTAACTCATCTACCCATATATTGAAAAACTTATTGTAGTTGTGTTATTTCATATTCCCGTGAATGTAATCTGTAATATATTTAGTAGGTAGAACCCCAAGAGGTATACTTGAAAATGCACTTAGGGGATCATCTTCTAAAAATTTGGTAGAATATATTCTAAATTTGGGTTGTAGTCTTTGAGAAAACATATACAATTTATTATGTCGCCATTGCATTCAAATTTCCTTCAACTAATAATTCCAGAAAATTAGAATGTGTAGGCATTGCTAAATACCTTTTTCTCTTGCTCAATGAAGTAGGGTTTCAAAATTTTGCAACTTGGATATGCTTTAGACCCTTCAAAATCACTTCTTTCTTCTCTAATATTCTTTGAATACATTCAATGAAATGAATTTTTCTTATCAAATATTCAACTCTTCTATTTGACCTATTTTTTAAATAAATGATTTAGACAAAAAAAAACGATAAACCTAAAACTTGTATGTACAGTCAACTTTCCAAGTTCCACAAATTACTGCATTAGAATATTTTCTTTTGCAATTTCATTCCATAGATTAAGAATTTCATTCTTCATGACATATATTCCTACTATATCTCAAGCACCTCTTTTTTTGGTAGGGGACATAGGATGTTCATTAAAGCCCCCTCTAAGCCATAGCTCTGGGCTTAGTTATCAGAGGAAACATCTGCATTGGAGAGTGGTGAAAATTCTACCTTATCCTTAGTCTCTTCTTTCTTTCTCCATGTGCTTTTCATTTCCTTCTTCACTTTATCTAGATCAATCTTTTTAATAGGTATGCTATTCTTTATTGAATCATGCTTGTGTTTTTAATTCTACAAAATTTAGCAATATGTCCAAGCCTATTGTAATTGTTGCATATGATATTCCTTTGAACAATATTCCTTTCATTCATTCTAGATCTGCATTGGTTAGCCTTGTGTCCAAATCCATAGCATGAATAACAATATCCATTGAAAGGTTGAAACATTCTACCATTGTTACATGTATTCATCATTTGACTTTTGCATTCACTTTCTATATGTTGATATTTCTTGCATGTAAAGCATCTACCAATAAAGGATGAAAAACTATGATTCATTCTGCTTCTACATTCATTTTCTTTATGTCCAAATTTATTGCAAAACTAACAAATACAATTGAAAGATGAGTACCTTTGAGTATTTTGTTATCTGATAAGAGGTCTTCTATTGAATTGTTTATTTGATTCTAGAACATGCCACTATTCTTCTTCTCTGCAATTTTCTCTGCATTTAGATTTTCTTTTGAGATTTCTCCTTTTTCAAGTTCTAGACCACCTTTGTCTTTAGATGCTTTCTATCCTGCAATTAACTCATTGAGCATTGTAGAACTTTTCTTGAATTTTTCGTCATGACTTCTTGCCAAGTCTCCAAGTCTAATATCATATTTACCACTTCTTGTTCAATCCTTGTACATTCATTAGTCTTGCTTTTTACCATTGTATTTAGATATTCCTCAACCTTTTATTTTTCTTCCACTTGCACTTTCAGTCTGATGAGGTCTTCATTTACTTGCTTCAGTTGTTCATTGACTTCCTTATGCCTTTTTCTAAACTTCTTGATCTGCTCTCTCAGTTTTTTGATGCACTCATTTGCCTCTTTAATATTTTCCTTCATATCTTTATTTTCATCTTCAACTTTGTTAAGATATTCAATAGAAACTTTGAGTTAATCTTTGTTAGTCATGCAGTCTTTTGTGTATTTAATAAAAATAATCTCTTTTGCAGCAATATGATACTTTCTATAAACCATGTGTTCAAACTCTGAGATCTTCCCAAAGTGGTCAAGCTCCTTCCAAGGATCCAAGCTCCGATACCAATAGCTGAAACCTAGAATACTAAGAGGAGGTGGGTGAATCAGTATTCCTTTAAACCAATTAAACATAATCCATCCAATTACCAACATGCATTTAACTACGATGATTAATGAAAGCATGAAAACATCCATAACATGTCACATAACACATTAACACTGATATTTTTACATGGAAAACCCAAAAAAGGGAAAAAAACACAGTGAGGGTTAGCTCACATTATATTATATTCAGATATAGTATATTATAGAAAGGATCACTACTAGGTGGACTCATTGTCCAAGTGAACTCACTACTCAAAGAGAATGAGAAAGAAGAAAGAATGGGTGGCTACATAGCATATTTGAACTGATACAGTAGCATTTATCTTATGCTAGATTTTAGTTCCAATGAGGTACAAAAGTAATCTTCACACATATCTGAATCAATACTCTACTTTACTCATAATTTGCTCAACTTTGATTATATTTGCATCACACACATGTAGATGTAGCACCATACATGTCATATGTCTCTTATTACTTGCATAATTTCTACTTTATGTTGGATGTTGTTGATATGTGGTTCTCATTGATGTCAACACTATTGGCATTAATGTCTTTAAGGCTGTACATGTCAAGGATATTGAGAAAATTGTAATAAAATAAGTTGCAGGTTGTTAGTGATGCAATGAAGTTCATTCTGATAGTTAGCTTAATATGTTGATGATAAGAGGTTGTGGATTAAAGGGATTTTTTTTCAAGTATATATAGTTTATCCACATTAAGTTTCAAAGATCCACATGAATATTTGATAGAGTTAATAGCATATGTGTTTTGACAGTTATTATGTTGCTTCAGTTGGTGTTCCTGAAAGAAGATGATGTGATTATAGTAAGTTGAGTTGTTTTGGATGCTTCTATGGTGATTCATGATGCTTATGGATGTTTCTAATTTTTTCTCTATCAAATTTTTATCTACATTGATCGTTGTGCTCACAATTGGTGATTTTCTTTTGCATGTTCATATTTTTCATGTTTATGGCCGACATGGTGATTGTAGCATGTTGTGGATCTTTGAGGCATAATTGTTTGAGGTGTTTCATGTTTGAGGAAGTTGTTTTGGGTCCTTACTATGTTGTGGCCAACATTGTTTGATTCGTACAAATAATTATTTATTGATTTGTGCTGACAATTTGTACACATTTTATATTTTATTAAAGTCAGCATGTAGATGATCTTATCCCTAGTTGCGGATATATATGATTGATTATTTCTACCATTTAAAGGAATGGTGTGTCCAAATAATTTTCTAATCTTTCAAAGATAGAGGTAGAGTGTGAATAAGTGTGAAGAAGAGTGAGTAAAGTTTATGTGCTTAACCGGAACGGTAATTAGGCATTAATAGATGTTATTTTCTCAGTTAAAAATCTTGAGGATGCAATCTAAATGTTTCTATAAGACAGTGTGTCTTCCTTTGGGTAGTAAGCATTTTTGTATTTGAGCAATGAGCTCTAGGCAGTGTACATGAATGCATGTGCAATCCCCATTTTTCTTTTATACTTTTAACAAGGTATAATCTTGTGGATTAACCTCCACCATGGTTTTTCCCCTAATAGGGTTTCCACATAAAAAATATTGGTGTTATGTCTGTTTTTGATGTGTTGATGGTTTATGCTTTCATGGTTATTTATCAAATTTGAGAATAAATTTAATAAGTTTAATAATTTTAATTTCTGAGACAACTGATTCACCCCCCCTCTCAGTTGTTTTCCATTGTGTTACCAACAATTGGTATCAGAGAAGGTTCCTCGAAAGAATTTTAATAGCTTGAGGTGATCTAGGATGGCAACAAATAAGAAGGATAGTATGAGATTTGATGGAATAAATTATTCTCTATGGAAGACTTGAATGGAATGTCATTTGAGATGCATTGCTGAACCTTACTGGACAATTACAAAGAATAGATATATCATCCCACAAAATGCTCCTTATACTTCTATCAAGATTAAGGATGTTGAGTGCAGTATCAGGATTAAGGAAGCATTGTTGAGTGCTCTAACTGATTTTGAGATGACAAATGCAATGGGTCTAAACACTGCTTATGAGATCTAGAAAATTTTGGAAACTTTGTACAAAGGTGATGCACATGTGAAGATTGCTAAGTTGCAAATTCTGAAAGGGAAATATGAAATGTTGAGAATGGGTGATGATGAGAACATTACTTATTTTATGTAGAGAGTGAATGAACTTGTGTATAGTATTAGATGTGCTAGTAGAACATTGGAAGAATTAGATATTGTTGCTAAAGTGCTCAGATCCTTGCCTACTACATACAAATCTAAAGCTACTACTATTAGGGAGATCTAGACTGTGACAAATGTAACCAAAGACATGTTGATTGGTAAGTGAATTTGGTGATTCTCTTCCTAAGATAGAATCTACATTCAAGGCTACTATCTCTAGAAAATACAAGAAGAGATATGCTTAGGGACAAATTTTTAGAAAAATGTTCAAGTATGAGAAGGAAATGAGAAAGATTGAAGAAGAAGAAAGAAAACTAGATGAGCTTGAAGCACTTATTGTCAAAAGGGAAGCCAGAGGAGAAGGTAAGTATAAAGGGAAATTTCATATTAAATGTTTTTCTTGGAATAAGATAGTTCATTTTTCATCAAGGTGTCTAGAAAGAGTTCCCAAGCCAAGATCTAACAAGCCTAGATTCCAAAAAAAGTGTTATTATGTTGCTAATGAAGGTGTGACAGATGATGAATCTGATAAAAGAAATGTAAGTGAGGATGAATGAGTATTTATTGCTATCAAGGAAAATGATCCAGTACCTATTGAATCTACTAGTTGCACAAATGTGGAGAAAGCTCTAGCAGCCAGAATTGAAGAAAAAGATGAATGGGTCATTGACAGTGGATGCCCTCATCACATGAGGATTCATTTTTCTTCATGGTAAGCATAATACTGATGATGTTCTATATTTGGAAGGTTTGAAGAATAATCTCGTAAGTTTTGGAAAGATGGTTGACAAGGGATACAATCTTCAATTCAAGGATGGAAAGTGTAGAATATTGGGGATTCTTGGATATATGATTGCTTCAGGTACAAAACCAAAAGGTAATATCTTTCACTTGAATCTTACTAGTAAAAGTTATCTGATTACTCAAGTTGATGAAAGTTGGTTGTGGCATAGGATAATGTCATGTAAAATTTGACAATATTATCAAGATAAGTTTGACTCAGGCAATGAATGTTAGTTAGGGAAGCAAACTAAAATTTCATTTCGAAGCAAAAAACATTGTTCAAATGAAGTGTTGGAGCTTGTGCATACTAACTTGTGTGGTCCTTCTAGAGTTATAAGTTTAGAAGGATATAGGTATTTCATGCTACTTATTGATGATTATTCTAAAATGATGTGGGTTACTTTCTTAAGGGAAAAATCTAAACCTCTAGAGAAATACAAGCTCTTTAAGGCTATGGTTGAGACAAACATAGGTATGAAGATTAAATATCTAAGATCATATAGAGGTGGTGAATTCACTTCCGACGAGTTTAATTATTTTTGTGAAGAGCAAGGGATAAAGAGACAATTACCTGCATTATGGACCCCTCAGCAAAATGGAGTTGTGGAAAGGAAGAACAAGACAATTGAAGAAGTTTCTAGAAATATGATGTTGGAAGGAAATGTTCCTCATATCTACTGGAGAGAAGCTATGAGTATTGTTGTTTACACTCTCAATTGGGTACAAGTCAAAGGTGATATCGGTAAGACTCCTTATGAGTTATGGTATGGTCATAAGCCTATTTTTAGATAGTTCAAAATATTTGGGAGTAGATGCTTTATCAAAAGAGATGAAGATATAGGAAAGTTTGATGCTAGAAGTGATGAAGGAATCTTTCTTGGTTATTCTACTAAAAGTAAAGCCTATTGATGCTATAATAAGAGATTTTGGAAAGTAGGTGAAAGTGCTAATGTCAGGGTTGATGGAGACATAGTTAGACCATCAAGAACCTATGGATATGATTTAGATGATCAAAATGACAATTTAGATAAAGGAAAGAAAGTTCAGACTTCAAATCAAGTTCAAATCATTTTGGTAAATCAATAAAATCAAGAGGAAGGAACTAGTGAAAGTACATAAGTGAGATGACAAGAGCCTGAAGTTCAAGAACATCCTAAGACTCCAAGGTATGTAGACTAAATCATTTAGAAGATCAGATTATAGGTGATAAGAATAAAGGAGTTCAAACTAGGAGAAGAATTGCAAAAGAATACTATTTGATTCCAAAGGCTAATCCAAATAGTGTCAATGAAGCATGCAAAGATGAACATTGGGTGGAAGCAATGAAAGAAAAACTACTGCAAATTGAGAAGAATGATACATGGATTCTTGTTCCTAGACCTAAGGAAAAAAATCTAATTGGAACTAAATGGATCTTTCAAAATAAATTGAATGAGCAAGGTGAAGTTGTTAGAAACAAAGCAAGAATGGTGTGTAAAGGATATTATTAGATGGAAGGAATTGAATTTGAAAAAAATCTTTCCCATGTTGCTAGGATTGAAGCTATGAGACTATTTCTTGCTTATACTACTTACAAAAACTTCAAGGTTTATCATATGGATGTCAAGTCAACATTTCTAAATGGTGAACTGGAAGAAGAAGTGTATGTTGAGCAACTTGATGGATTTCAATTGACTGATTAGGGACCTATGGTTTTTCAGTTGAAGAATGTAACGCCCCGTTGTGCGAACCCCAAAGGATAATTAATCAATAATTACAACACAATTTTTTTTTTTAAAGTAAAACTAACATGCATGAGATGCACAAAAGTTATGACATGAAAACTCATTTTAACAAACCCAATATCATTTATGTCCCTTGGGGTACACGAGGATACATTACGAAACTTAATTCCCTACATCAATGATAAAGAATGAAAGCCAAATCTAATCCATGACAAAGCATATATATAAAACCATCAATAAGAACCATTCCCTTAAAGAAATACAACATTTGAATAACATCTGATATGGATCCATATCCACACAAGGTTCACCAATGATAAATATTACATCACATCCTTTTCATTACTTTACACTGTTCAAGTCTTACAATGATACAAACATGTTTCCCAATATAGACGGAAACCGCATGACAAGATAACATGATACAAATGAATAGAGGAATACACAGTATCATAACTGGCTCCAAGCTGGATACAACTTTGGAGTCGCTGCAACAGCACCAATCTACACCTCTCGATCCTCGACTGGGGACCCAATGGGGTGCTTAGCACGTTCCACCCGACCACGTGGGTCCGAAGACCCACCCCCCGTGCTAAGGAGCTGACAAGAAGAGACCTCAACCAAGAACATCCAAACATGGAACCACAAGACTCAACATCATAAAAAGGTATCATGAAACTCACGGATTACAATGACATAATCAACAACATTCATGAGTCAACCAAATCAAATGAAACTATGAAACTCATCACATTTAACCCAAGCAACAACAATTAAGAAAGTCACCAAAAAGCATCCATAAATCATTTCCACAAGAATTTGAAACAACATAAAGACTACAATATCCAGAGGCGACAATAACAAGAACAAGGGTGTCTAGTGGAGAGTGTCATCGCATAGCTCCCACGGGATTCTCCTGGCCCTTCCTCCAACTGAGGCGCTGGCACCCATCTATGGATCTCCTGGCCCTTCCTCCTAACTGAGGCGCCAACACCATAGGGTAGCTAATGCGGAGCCGATAATCTCTCACGATGATGAGACTACAACTTCGCCGACCACAGCCTTCTCAGTCTATCACCAGTCTATGGTAGCCCTAATGCATAGACGAGGAAATCCAGTGTTAATTATCTTGTGTGCTTTACTACCCATCCCCCTAAATTCTATTGTTTAGGTTATCACTTGTTTAATCACTCTTTCGTGGGTTATCCTGAGCCCTTCCTCATCCTGAGGCGCCGGCGCCCACGAAGAGCCACTCTCCCTAAGACCCCTAACATAAACCAAACTAGGCAAGGGTTGTACCGTAACAGATAAAACAAATAATCTCAAGACCAAACTACGCGAGGCATTACCCATCTCGCTAACAAGTACAAAATCAGAGTCTCAACAAAGTCTCGTACAACCCTTTTCAAAATAATGATACCAATATCTTGCCATGCCAAGAGTACATAAAGAGAGAACATCAACTGACAATCATCTCAAGCCTCTGGAAGTCAAAAGAACGACAACCCCCAAATGAGGATAAAATGAAGCAATACAGTCTCAACACAAAAAAAACTTATCATACGGAAATCTCCTCAACCAAAAGGACTCAAGCGGGCGACCAAAATAATAAGGATCCATCAAACTCATTCATTGATCAAATGTGAACTCAGTAAATAAAATCACCTATGAAACCCAAACAACTCAAGAGATACATCTAGATAAATTCATCATAACAACCATTAAACACGGGGATACACTTAATGAACAACAATAAACAAACAAACACTTTCTATTCATCTGCAAGGACCAAAAATCTAATCACAACCTTATGACACAAAAGAGCTCCCTCCATAAACAAAACTCAGGTAAAATAAAATAAAATACATAATCAACTTGATACAAAGCAGCCGGCTCAAACCATCAAATCAACCATGAACAAGTAAGCATCCTTATAGAGAATTTACGAAGAAGGGAATAAGGAGATAGTCATCATTTAGAAAATCATCTATTTTACATAAATCCTACATTTATCCGAATATACACAATCAACTCAATAGTAAGACATTTCTTCCACATATAAAATACGAAGTAATCACCAATACTCAAAGTATTCTAAGTTAAATAATCTATCAATTTCTTACTCACCTAAAAGGCTATATTTAACAACTACCTTTTGCTAATCCACAAAGAGTGATAACATTCTACTAGCATTTAAAGCTTACTTTATATCTTATCTCTTCCATTATTGAGGTATCATTTAAGTCGAACTGAAGAAATCCTACCACTATAGGTATCCATATATACATATAAAGACATTTCATCAATTAGCTTCTTTAGTAATATTCCAAAAAAATAAATAGAGCTATTACCTCTTTTACTCACACATAACCATTACTATTGGAGCAATCCTCTAAAAATTTAATGTTTCTAATTCCATTAATTGAGAACTCAATAAATTCACCTTTAAATAATTTATCGAATACAAGCATTTAACGAAACCTTTTGATTAAGTAATTATCAATAATTATGACCTTGTCAAGCATTATTCCTTCCCTCAAGACTAATTACTCAACAATAGATATCTAAAGTAACAATATTCCCTTGGGCTCTTATAAATAAATTAATTTTCCATATTAATTATTCTCAAATTTACTCTTCTACCTTATAACCACTTAAGAAACTTCTCAAATAACTAACGTAACTCTTTAACCTAACCACACAACTTATTTAGTTAGATTCGTTAAACATTGTTTCAAGGTTTTGTAATGATACTTATTCCAAGAACTACCAAAGCGACACCTAAATATACTAAGTTAATTTATCTTCCTTGCTATTCGAATTTCTCATTATTCATCAAGGAATTACTTTGTTACAAAACAATTTTCATCAATTTCTTCATACACAACATGAATACAATATTTACTTCAATATAACTTCAGTGAGAGAAGAGAACATTTTGTTATTTATTTATATATCTATGAAGAACAGATTATTGTTTGAAATGCCTTCTACCAGATTATTACCTATATATATATATATATATATTATGACTATAGGACTATACTATACTTAGATTACTGCCTATGAATCCTACTATCACCTCAACTTAATCTTTTCACTACTTAAAACTGTAACGAACTCAGCAATATCCTGGAACAGTGACTATCATCTAAAGCATATACACATACTAATCAATTCAAGAAACTGGGAGATTATTTAAACTATTAAATTTCCCATTATGACCAGGTGAGACGGCTGAGACAGATTGCAAACAGAATCAGAGAGTTTAATTAAATCTATACACTCTGCCACTGACAGGTTATCTAAGAAATCGGAGAGGTTATTAAATTTACTACACCTTTGCTGGACTAAAGTTGCAGCTGTGATGGAAAGCCAATGATATCAGAGAGATTATATAAATTTAGATTACCAGACTATGCGAAGGAGCTCATCTAAACGCTGTATCCAATAACATCAATTTCTCTCAGCTTCGACTGAACGAAGGTAATTGGCAAAAGCTTGAAACATTGTGCAGACCAAGAGAATTAAACAATCTGCTCACTGGTCCACAATTTCTTCACTTGAACAATCTGCTCAATGACGGCATCAGAGAAGACACACGAACCAAGCTTCCTCCAAGTTTGAGGTGGTTACGGTTGCACAACGTGAGAAGCCATTTTTCCTTCAGTTGTGCGGATAACATTTAATTCTATACAAAGCCTCAACACTAAGTGACAGGTTGCCAAGTATTTTAGAAAGTGAATATTGGAATTTGGAAATATCGCCATCTACTTGCATTATTATCAAATCTCAAATGTTATGAATGCCTCAGAGAAATGTGATCTCAAGAAATGCGATGATTGAAGAATTTGCACATAACGGACTTGATGGAATAGTTCTAGACATTTTTGAAAGGAAAATTCCATAACCTTTACCAGCATCTTGCCCGCCTGTGCTGACAAAATTCCATACAATAAATATGATCTCAAGGGCTCGAATGGCTTCAAGGTATGCAGAAGGCAGATTTGATGAAACAGTTTAAGAAACTTTCAAGCAAATGCAAATGGGCAGGTGTAAAGCTTGATTACACAACCTTAGCCAGTATCCTCCCTGCCGCGCCAACATGGAAGCTTTGGAATAGCCAGAGGTATCCATCGAAACATAAAGATGCACATGCCTGGTTAGACATGCACACAAACTGCAGAAGCGAAGACAAGGCACATGAACTGATTGACAAAATGCCTCAAGAAATGCAGTCCCATTGATACGTCATCAAAGCAGGATATGCACAAAATGGATTCGCAAAGAAGCTCACAAAATATTTTGAGTTAATGAAACACATCAATAACCGTTATTGCATTACATATAAAGCTAACCATTAGGTAAGCATGATTAACCTTTGTGTGCATGTTGGATATCTGGGAAATCTCCTAAACTTTTGCATCCATCAAAGGTGGCCAAACCATTTAATGTATTCGATGTTCAAGTCTTTTGCACTAGAAAATGGGGAAGCCAAGACAAAAGAAAAAAAAAAAAACCAAAACAAACAATATCAATGATTGTTGTGAGCCTTATATGTGTGCATTACTGAGGAATGTAAGCATTTGGAACATGGAAAAGACCAGAAGACTCTGCGCTCTATAGATTATGTTCAAGCACTAAACAATAGAATGGATAGAATATGAAAATTACAAGATCAATAATTCATCAGCAAATGCATGGCAACAATGTTGAAGAATACTTGCAGATTAAAGTCATTCGCCATTAGTGGTAGGCCTAAGAGAATAGACAAATATGTGATTACTACAAGTTAAAGATTTCAATAAACATAGACATAAATCATTCCTCATTCCAAGCAATATTCGTAAGTATTCTGAGGCAAAACTCGCGTACCTATATGGGCTCTTCCTTCATCTTTCCTTCTCCTCCCCAAAAGGTCCAGAGGCTCGAATACCTTTTTCCAGAAATCCTCATGGCAGACCCATATGCAGTTGTTACTTTCAGGACTCATGCAACCGTTTCCAAATTAAGGAGTCCTCTCCATTTTCAAGCAAATGCAGCTCCTCGTTGTAAAGCTGAACTCCCCCTTATTTTCTTTTTCGGTCAGTTACCATTCCCCCCCCTTCTCCCTTCATTCCATATGCTATAATTAGCCTAGTATTCCTTTTTGCATGTTCTGCACTGCTTTTAATTTTGTAACTGCTTTCTGAAGATTCCCTGCCTTTTTCTATTTTTCTTGCTTTCACCCGAGTTCGAGACTTATCTTTTTTTTAGTTTTATTAACCTTCACTTCACCTTCCTTACTAAATCATTATCCTTCCATCAAAAGAAATTACCAATATGACTTAACTGTAACTTCCATTTTTCCTTAATAATTCATTAAATCAATTTATTAGTTTATTATTTTTATTTCTAATTCATTTAAATTATATAGGGCTTGATTTTTAATTAAATTACCTAATAAAACAAAATCATACAAAATATTACTTTGTAAGCAACTTAATTAATTACTTCATAAAATTACTTATTTTAACCAATCTTCTCCATTACGCCACTACCCCTATTCATGATTTTATAATTGACTCTTTAATATATGAAACAAGTAGATCAACTATTAAATATTTAATAAATATTTAATAATTTAATCTTTCTTTTAGTTATAATAAAATATATTTATTTTTAATAAATATTTTCACCTTAATTTATTTAAACTAAATAAATTATTAATAATATTTATTTAATCAAAGAAAATAACAATAAAACAAATTAAAATCAAATGATACCCTACCTCCCACAATTGAAAACAATACGACGATATCACAGACGGAGGGACACTACAAAGAAAGCATTGTATGGACTTAAGCAAGCCTCAAGAGAATGGTATGCCAAATTGGAAAATTATTTGTTGAAGCTTGGATTTAATAAAGGTACTGCTGATATTAATTTGTATCTCAAGATTGATCATGATAAAGATTTGATTGTTGAAGTCTTTATTGATGATATCATTTTTGAAGGAGATGATAGTTTGTGCATGATGTTTGTTGTTGAGATGCAAAGTGAGTTTGAGATGTCTATGATTGGAGAGATGATTTTTTTTTGGGATTGCAAATTACTCAACTAGATAAAGGGATCTTTATATCTTAGTCCAAGTATGTGAAATAATTGCTAAAGAAGTTTTGTATGGAAGATTCAAATCCAATTGGTACACCTATGGTGACTAGATGTAAGTTGACACAAGATAATGATTCACCTAAAGTAAATAAGACTAGATATAGATCAATGATTGGTGGATTTCTCTACTTGACTCAAACTAGACCTGATATCATGAATGCCTTATGTGTTGTTGCAAGATTTCAAGTTGATCCTAAGGAATCTCATGTGACAATCATGAAGAGGATTTTTAGATAATTGAAGGGATAGTTGATTTTGGCCTATGGTATCCTAAAGATGATGACCTTACTTTGAGTGCTTTTATTGATGCTTATTGGGTAGGAGATGTGAATTATAGAAAGATTACTAGGGGTAGTACATTTTTCTTGGGAAAGAAGTTTATTTCATGGTTAAGTAAGAACCAAAATGCCATTTCCTTATCTACTGCAAATGCAAAATATATTGTAGTTGCTAACAATTGTACTCAAGTATTGTGGATGAAGCATATGTTGAAAAACATCATAGTTTTGTATGATGAACCTATTGCTATATTATGTGATAATTCAAGTGCAATTAACATTTCTAAGAATCTAATGTTGCATTAAAAAACCAAGCATATATCTATCAAGTTTCACTTTTTGAAAAAAAGGTGAGTGAAAAGGAAGTCAGATAGGAGTATGTGCCTACTAAGGAACAAATTGCAGATATCCTTACCAAGCCTTTTCCTAAGGATAATTTTGAGTATCTTAGATGGGAGCAAGGGGTGATTACCCCTCCTAATTAGAATTAAGATGCATTAACTTGCATCAATCTATGCATTTCATAGTTATATCTTGATTTAGATTGATGTTGTGGTGGTTGTTACTCAGGGGGAGTAGTCAGATGTTCATAAATGTGGTTCAAAGCTTATGTGGAGAAAGATAATCTATATCTTTTTCATTAATTTCAAAGGGGGAGAATATTCATGTGAAAAACATGGTAGGGAGAAGAGTCATGTGAAAGAATTGAGGAGAAAAGAGTCAAAACCTAAGGGGGAGAAAGTGCTAAGAGAAAGTTAAGTTAATGGTGCTTTTCACATCATGTGTTTCCATCAATGCCAAAGGGGGAGATTGCTGGATGTTATTGATATGTGGTTGTAATTCATGCCAACACTATTGGAATTAATGTTTTTAAGGGTGTATATGTCGAGGATATTGAGAAAATTGTAATAAAATAAGTTTCAGGTTGTTAGTGATGTAGTGAAGTTTAGTCTAATGGTTAGCTTAGTATGTTGATGATAAGAGGTTGTGGATTAAAGGGTTTGTTTTTATTATATCTAGTTTATCCACATTAAGATTCAAAGATCCATATGAAGATTTGATCAAGTTATGAGTATTTGTGTTCAGGCAGTTATTTTGTTGCTTCAGTTGGTGTTCGTGAAAGAAGATGATGTGATTCTAGTAAGTTGAGTTGTTGTGGATGATTCTATGGTGATTCATGATGCTTGTGGATGTTTCTAATTTTTGCTCTATCAATTTTTTATCTACATTGATCGTTGTGCTCACAATTGGTGATTTTCTTTTGTGTTTTTATTTTTTTCATGTTCATGGCTGACATGGTGATTGTAGCATGTTGTGGAACTTTGAGGCATAATTGTTTGAAGTGTTTCATGTTTGAGGAAGTTTTTTTGGGTCCTTACTATGTTGTGGCTGACATTGGTTGATATGTACTAATAATTATTTATTGATTTGGGTCGATAGTTTGTACACATTTTATATTTTTTTAAAACAAACATGTAGATGATATTATCCCTAGTTGTGGATATATATGATTGATTATTTCTACCATTTGAAGGCATGGTGTGAACAAATAATGTTCTAATATTTTGAAGATAGAGGTAGAGTGTGAAGAAGTATGAAGAAGAGTGAGAAGAGTTTATGTGCTTAACCAAAACTATAATCAGGCACTAGCAGATGTTGTTTTCTTAGTTCAAAATCTTGCGGATGTAATCTGAATGTTTCTATAAGATATTTTGTTTTCCTTTGGGTAGTAAGCCTTTTTGTATTTGAGCAGTGATCTCTAGGCAATGTGCTTGAATGCATGTGCATTTCCCATTTTTCTTTTATACTTTTAATAGGGTATAATCTTGTGGATTAACCTCCATCATGGCTTTTCCCCTAATAGGGTTTCCACGTAAAAAAATCTTGGTGTTATGTGTGTTTCTGATGTGTTGATGGTTTATGTTTTCATGTTTATTTATCAGATCTGAGAATAAGTTTAATAAGTTTTATTTTAGAGATAATTGATTCACCCCCCCTCTTAGTTGCCTACCCTTGTGTTTCCAACACTTTATCGATCACCCCATCATCCAAAACTCTGAAGTTAATCTTCTATAAATATCCATATCAAGTGTAACTTCAATTAGGTCAACCTAATTAGAAGTAACACACAAAAGTAAATATGTTGTCCTCAAATTTGTTTTATCCATATCTCATGCTATAATTCAAAATTTAATTCACCTTAAGATAGGTTGGGATGGACCTAATATAGATCCCACATAATATAAAGTTACTTGCTTATCCTCTACAAAACATCAAATGTGTTAGGTGAGCCTAAAATAAGACCTAAACGCAAAACCTTCATATGTACATACAATTCACTATACATTTGATTTCAAAACTTGATCTCTCTTTGAATTCCCACTCAGTCAACATCTAATAGCTTGTCCTCATCATCATAGAACAAAATAAATATCCGCAAAGAAATGTAGTATCTCCCACACTGATACAATATACAAGGAGTGACTGTAATATACAAGGATAAGTTTTGTCATCTATATCTTTTGGAATACTTCACAAAATGTCACAAAATATTGAATGTAGATGCATCTGATGATCTCAAAACTATAGTTAGAATCATAGAGTGTAATCTCTACTTTTAGTGGAGTGTGGACCAAAAAATTGATGCAATAAACCATAATACTATCAAAAGGAATACTTAGCCAAATTCCTCTATAACCATATTTTTTGGATTAACTTGTTTTCTCCAAATATCTTCAATAATTCTTCCAATCCATGCTAGAATGATCATAAAAATGTTGACATCAATAACAACACTGGATCAAACAATATATGTACCTCATGCTCATGTTTCCAAACAATATCAACAATGACAAACTTCCAACAATCTTCTCTTGAATTCAACAAAATCAATATGAAATATCCATAAAATACTATCATATTTAGCCCATATAGTTGTAAATCATCAACTACCTTAACATAATCTAGATGATAATTAGGTGCATAGTTAAAATTAATCCATATTTATTCACATTAAATTATTAATGAAATAAACAAAATAAAATAACCATTGTTAACTGTTTGGTGAATATTTTGTAATCCCTTCACAAATTATGAAATAGTGATTTCAACCATAGCTATGATGAGATAAATCTCTCCTCTCAGAAAGGGGAGGTTGCCTTATTATTTCTAACTATAGTTAACTACAAACTAAACTAATATATATACATTATAATTATCCATGTGGGTGTATCCATTAGCATATCCTCTTATTTTAGGATAATAGAAATAAATAAAAATGATATTCTTAAATACAACTAGTTAGAGCAATAATAACTGATACTTGCTAGTACTAGTGAATAAAAGTTACTAGAAAACACATGAAAGCACAAATTCTTTTTGTTTTCTTCAATGTAAGTTTTGTAATAACCAATGATGTAAGTTGGAGCACAAATTCTTTCAACTCACTTCACATATTCTTCAAATTATCCTCCAAAAAGTTTCCAAGAGGAACTGTATGATGCAACAACATCCAATGGTGTAGGGAAATCTTGCATCACCCAAAAAAAAAAATCTTTATTTTCTTCAGTTGTTTTGAATCCCATGATGGCACTTAGGGTTATAAGACTATTGAGCAAAAGAAATAGTGAAAAATGAGCACTTACTATTTTTAGTAAGTCGGCCAAAATAGGCTCATATGGAAATGAAAATTTACCCCAAGGAGCAGAGCTAAAACAAATTTATGGTCATGAAGGAATCAACTCAATACCCTACATAGTTTGGGAGAAATTAAAGTTTCTGTCTAGGGAAAATTCTCCAATGTAGCTTCAAATTCAAATATAAAAATTTAGATGCCCCGAAATAGCTCAAAAGTTGGTTGAACTGACCTATAGTGGTTAGTGTGTTGTAGGGATCATTGAGAGCTTTCCAATGATATGCAATAACAGTGAATCAAACACCTAGATCAAAAGTTATGGCCCCACAAAGTTGCTCCTCTAAAAAGTGAATTTCATAAAAATTTCTTCCTAGGCCAGAAATCAATCAGTGAGACTTTTGGCACCAAAGCAAAAAGGGGAAATTTGAACTTTCTAGAACATTCTAGGGAATTTATTGGGGAAAAAAAGAATGGTTAGTAGAAGGCAGCCCTAATAGTGTAGATTATGGCTTCAAATAGTATATTTTATTTTCAGAGTTTATTTTGTTGTAATAAATCAAGCACATGAGGTTGTAGCATGTAACTTTGAATCTATAATTTCATTTTCTAAAAATAATTGAAAGTGGGTCATTTTTTTGTCTCACATCTTCTGTGTTGGTATCTCTTGTTGTAATTTTTTTGGGTTTTGGGAGATGTGGCCCCCATCACTGTATCACTAGTTGTAGTACAAAGTTTGTCAACTATTAATACCAGTGATCCACAAGAATGTAATTGAAAATTCTAGCACAAAGTCTACAAGTTCCCAACATGATTCATATACACGAAGTGAATAACTACAAGCTCAAAGTATTTATAATCCTCCACCAAGAAACACTTTCAACAAACACACAACTTCAAGTAAATAATATAACACAAATTTTATATGAATTATCTTGAAGGTCCTTCAACCGTAATAAGAAACACCACTTATCCATTCAATACAAAATAAATCAATAAGAATGACATAAGAACATCCTTATTCATACAAATTTGATTCAACACAAAGTTTGATATCAAAATTTTCCTTCTTTACTAATATGAATTGACTTTGCAATTTGAAATCAAAGTCTCAAAGTTGATTCCCAATTTGGGTAGCACTTTGTTGCAAGAGATTAAAAGTAAAAATTACAAATGATCTCTCTCATATTTATAGATGAGAGCTAAAGAGATAATCTAGGAAAATTCTAACTACTTTGACTTATTCAACATTGGAGTCCAAAATTATTAGAGGACTTCATTGTTGTTACATGTATTTACAATTTTACAAATGAAAAATGACATGTAAATTGCCTTCGGCTAACTACAGAAACTTGTAAATGATAGAAACTTGAAATCTAACTAAAGCATGATCAACCTTCTTTAGTATTCTTCATAAGGAAATCATCACGATTCTTTCGGATCACCCATACTTCATCTTCATTTGGTTATGAAGTATTCTTGAAGATGATGAGGATTATTGGGATTGACCTCTTTGATGGTGTTGAATGCATTCCAATACATTTTAGGAAAAAATTTCAAATTATTTAGAGTAAACTAAAAACTATAATTTTTTCCATTAAAGCTATTGAGAAAGCTTCATCTTCAAATTCCTTTCAAACCATTGTTGTATATTCTTGAATAAATGAAAAACTGGGAAATTTTTTTTGGTTGTGTTTTAAAGCTTTCTTACTCAATGATAGGAAAGAATTCGATAAAAAATTCTTAGGAACCCAAACACAAAAGATTAGTATAACATGTAAGAGTAGCTGCAAAATTTTTGTAATTTCTAGTGTTTAGAGAAAAATACGATTTTATGCACTGATGGGAAAATTTTGAGTGACTGCATATGCTTTGGAAATTCAGATGCAAAGGTGGGGAAAATTGAGCTCTTGCACTTAAGATGTAATGGATCAAATTTTTAGAGATACTACATTTTGGACGTGAATTTGAGCTATTACATGGGTTTGGAGAGTTTGGATGCGATGATGGTAGAAAATAGAGTGAATGGGAGTGAATTAGCAAGTGGAATGCAAGGCAAACAATTTCCTAGTGTTAGGAAAAAATTTGCAAAATGGGTGTATGGTTGCTGAAAAATGGCGCTGCTATAGGTGAATGTGGATGCTTTGCAAAAAATTTCCAAGTCGTTAAATTTTAATGATAGTACAGATGAGGTAAAACTTTTCTTTTTGTAAAAGTCATCATAAAATTGTGACTATGCAAATATAAAGGGGGTAGAACTTTTCTTTTTTGTAAATTCATCAGAAAATACAACATTGCAATTTGGTAGATCACATTTATTTTATTCCTATTTAGGGAAAAAACCCAGCTATACAAGTTGAAAGTTTTTATTCACTTGCATATTTGGAAAAAAAATTGACCATACAAGCATTACTTGGAACTCTTTAGCATTTGCACATGCAAGTTTATTTAGCAAGCTTACAAAGAAGACATGTATGAGTTGTTGTAAGGTCGAGGAAAACCCCAACAATACAATAACCTTTGGAAGTTTATTGCTTGTTCATGTGGAAAAAATGGTTGACACTACAAGGTAAAAATTCTAAATACCATGTAGGGTTGGGGAAAATCCCCGACCACACACTGTAACAAACATTGCCAATTTATTTTGACACTAGAGTGTGGTTTTATAACACACCTACTTAACTCCTATTTGCATCAATCAGAGAATAACTTTGAATTTTGCATGAAAATTGATTCTCTAAAAAAAATTTGACAAAAACTTGTAATAACATAGTTTAGAGAATAAGTAAGACTATTTTTGCAAACTAAAAACAAAAGCCTAACCCGTGTACAAAGATTAATTTATTGCTTATGCGAGGATTTTGTTCTCATAATGCACAAAGCATTATAGCATGGCATAAACCAAAAATCAAAGATTATGGGGTTTGAAAACCTCAAATTATCAATTCATATGATTGGTGGTACAATGTAATGGAAAACATGATTTGAGGTTTTGATTCTAACCATTTTGAAACAATCCAAAACATGAGGTTGTAGGAAAACCTAGAGGTAAAATAGAGATGAAAGCTTGAATGACGCTGTCCAAAACCAAGAATGATACACTCAAAATACACAATTAATGAAGACAACAAACCTCAAAAAATATTGTAGGAAGAGAAGGAAAAATAACAAAAAGAAATGAAGAAAAGAGTAGAATAAAATTGTTTAAAAATCAACCCTGAAGACATTAAAACAACATTTAATGCACTTGTTTGAAAATGAGATTGGAAGAGTAGGTTTTTCTAACACCAGTATAAACTAGAGTTAAATAAATGACTTGCAAGGTTGGAAAAAAGTCTAACTTTGCAAGTTTTAAGTTGCACTTTGACTTGCACTATCAGGGAAAAACCCCGACTATGCAACAATTTTTATTCTTGTAACTTTTACTTGTAGGATCAGGAAAAAACCCTGACCTTACAAGTGTAAAAAATTTCTTGCAAATTGCATTTCACAACTTGGTCAAAAAGATGAATTTTGACAAACTGATGGAGGAAAACATTCAGAAAGACATTCCAAGACTAAGGACCATGCATGAAGGAAAATTGGGATTCGCCTTGTTTTACATGCTTAGAGTACACAAACTACGAAATGGACAAGTTTTGTAGGGGTTATCCCCTGAATGAAGTGTAGCTATATTCATGGATAACACTTGGCTCTAGCCAAGGAGCTTCCTTTCATCATTCTTTGAAATGATTGAAGGGAGAATAATTTCAATATCTAAGTGCCTTAATCTATCTATTGGGAGTAGATTCAGATGACAAAAACAAAAATACTCAAAAAGACTCAAAAATAAAAAAACACAAAGACTATACAATTATTTACAAAAATCATATGTCGCTTCATTGAGTGAATATCTTCAAATGTTTTTCACTGTGTGGGATTGAAAATAGAGTTTCGTCTTGATATGCAAGCAAGAAACTATTTTCCCCATAGGTTGGTGAACTTGTGAAAGGTCCTCTCCTTTTGTCCCATGATGCATCAAACAATTTCTTATGTTAGGATACCATACACGATGGTGATAATGTTGTAGCCTTTCATTTTTGGTTTCATGTACCAATTCCTATTCTTTCAAATCATTAACTAGACATCACCTTGAGTATTAAATTTTTTTATTCCTTTCTTACATGCAACTTCAATCCCTAACAATGATGATTTATATTCAGTAGTGTTAATAGTTTTATCAAACTATAGTTTAAAAAAGAAAGGGAGGATATTTACTTTAGGATGTATGAGAATAAATCCTACTCCCAATCATGTGCATGAACAATTGTCATCAAATTAAATATTTGAAACATCATTTAGATCCACTAAACTGACAATTTCAAAATCTATGACTTCTTCATTCAAAGAAGTTTCAACATATGAAGAAGAATCTTAATCTGAGGAAGATGAGCCATCAATGTCCTACTCTTTGCTTGAATCTTTACTTGAAGACTCAGATACTCCATTGGTTTGAAAAAATTAAAATCTCATCCTAGGAGACTCAAAGAGAATCTGAGCCTTCGGGTCATCTGATTTTGTTACAGAAAAATTTGCTTCCCTTTTCAAAAATAAATAAATTCATCACACCCCTAACAAATATTTAGGCTTTAATATCCATATTTAACTCACCTCCTATATCCTTATATAATCTCCATCCAAGCAAAATACCATAGGATGTAGGAATATCTACGACTAAAACTGTCATCTTAATCTTTTATCTAGGAATGCAGAAAATGCAAATTGTGCATCCTTGATTTTCCCAATTAAAGGCACTTATTTATTTTCCATAGAGAAACAATAGCCAAAAGTCTTAGTAAGATTTAATCCCAAAGAAATAGCTACCTTAGAAAGCATAACATTATCAAATGCACCAAAATCTATTACATAGCTACTTAAAACCATTAACATGCAAAAATATGTAAAACATATCTATTCTTCCAAGAATAGAAGAAGGAATGGAAACTAAGTTACTCTAAGGAAACTTAGATTTGGGAACAATAGAGATATCTAAAGATGAATCTCTACTACGGTGAGTTCTCTTATCATTAATAAATTCAACCAGTCTATCAAACTAATCATGATTTTTTGTTAGATATTAGACATCAAACATTTGTATCTTTGTTCTCTTCACATGGTCAATTATTTCAAAGGCTTGGAAATAAATTTTCAAAGAGCATGAGGTAATTTAATTGGTAGGTTTTGAAAATGGAACACTAGTCATTGGAATCAAAGTATTGTCCTTCTATGTTGAAGAAACTGTAGGAGGATGATTGGTACTTGCTTTGTTATTATTGTATCTTCAAGTTGCATTGCTAAAGGAGTTCCTCTTTTAGAAATAGTCACTAGTGGTCATGAACTATCCTTTTCTTTTGTCACATCAACTTCAGATTAATCAAGTTGATTTTTTTGTGAATGTGCAAACATAAAATAAATATCAGTCACAAGATCCTCTTCATCAAATTCATTTTCAACATGTAAATAACCAATATTTGAGTCACCAACTAGATCTGTTTCCTCCTAGAATTGATCAGCATTTTCTTCAATAGGAAATTCCATTTCTGCATAATCATCTTTCTCAACTTCATAATAATCCACAACTACATTGGTGGGAGGAGCCTCAAGAGAAAGTCTTCCTTGTGGTGTAGGAAGTCTATTATGCTTTCTATTACCAGAATAATTGGAAGAATTTGGAAAGGTTCTCCTTGGAACATCCTTGTATAGAGGATTAGATGGACCTTGAAAAACTTGTTCCTTCAATGCTAACAATTCATTTTCTAGTTTTTACACCAGAGGATCAGTGCTTGTGTTGGTAGATGAAGATGAAGATGCTTGACCTTTATTCATGTTTTTTTCTTTTCTTATTTTACTAGCAAGAATCAAATCATCTTCGAATCTAGTAGCCAACTGTTGTGCTACTTCAAGTTCAACTGGAATTTCCCTCCACAACAAGAAACTTACTTCTAGTAGTTGTGTGTTGATGAAGAAATATTTGAGATTATGAGTCATTGGCTTGGTCTCATTTGGAATCCTTGTTACCAAATTATTGAATTTTTCTAAGAACTCACACATGGGTTCATGTGCTTCTTTTCTCATAGTTGTAAGTTGTGCAAATAAGTCATCTGCATCTTCATTAGGCTTGAAACATTCTTCAGATTTGGTATGAAAAGTAGCCAACTGGTAACAAAACCAAGAGAAAGAGTATAAAACCATTCCACTGCTACTCCTTGTAAGGTCTCAGTGAACAACCTAATAGAAACATCCTCATGTTCAATGCCAAGAACACCATGTACAATATAGAAAGCAACAATATTCTCATTAGGATGTTTGTTACCATCACCATAGAACTTGGGGATGTTCTTACATGAAACACAAGGAAGTTCATGAAAAGGGGATGCCAAATTTAAAGGGCCAACCCCAAGAACTAGTAGGTGGTTGAGTTTCCATAGTACCTTGAACAATAGTCACTTAAACTAGTGTGATACATAAAGTCCTTAGAAAATTAGAAGATATGCTAGGAAGCAATCATTTCATTATTCGAGGTGGATAACTTCATGTACACTATAATAGTGACCTTACTTGTGGAGAAGAAGGAATAATATTATGGTGTTGCAACAACTCAAAAAAAGGATCAACTTGACCTTGCACCCTTTCACTGTGAGTATATATTTTGTATTCCAAAATGTATTCCATGAAACAAAATGAAAATCAGAAATAAAAGATATTCACAAACTTGCAATAAGACACTGTAATAATTGTCTACTTCAATTGAAAGGGTGAGGCTTTTATTGTGTGTTGATATCCTTGATAGAGTTGCCAAAAAAATTTTGGGTGAATATTTTGTAATCCCTTTACAGATTATGAAATAGTGATTGCAGTCATAGCTATGATGAGATAAATCTCTCCTCTCAAAAAGGGGAGGATCCTTTGTTATTGTTCACTATAATTAACTAGAAACTGAACTAAGATATATACATTATAATTATCCATGGGGTATGTCTCCATTAGCATATCCTCTTGTTTTAGGATAAGAGAAAAAAAATAACAATGATATTCTCAAATACAACTAGTTAGAGCAATAATAACCAATACTTGCTAGTACTAGTGAATAAAAGTAATCAAAAAACACATGAATACACAAAGTCTTTTCACTATCTTCAATGTAAGTTCTATAATAACCAATGGCACAAGTCGGAGTACAAAGTCTTTCAACTCACTTCATAAAATTCATGCACCAAGTGAATAATCCCAAGCAAAAATTCTTTGAATTATACTCTAGAAAGATTCCAAGAGTAACTCTATCACCAGTTGTAGCACAAAGCCTCTCAACTAATAATACCAATGATCCACAAGAATGTATTTAAAAATTGTAGCACAAAGTGTACAAGTTCTTGACACAATTCATATACATGAAATGAATAAATACAAGCTCAAAGAATTTATAATCCTCCACCAAGAAACACTTTCAAAACATGCACAACTTCAAGTAGACAATATAATACAAAGTTTATATGACTTATCTTGAAGGTCCTTCAACCATAATAAAGAAACAAAACTTATCCAATCAACTCAAAAGAAATCAATAAGAATGACATAAGAACATCCTTGTTCATAAAAAATTGATTCAACACAAAGTTTGATATCAAAATCTACCATCTTTGTTAATTGGAATTGATCTTGCAATTTTAACTCAAAGTCTCAAAGTTGATTCTCAATTTGGGAAGCACTTTGTTGCAATAGATTAAAGGTAAAAATTACAAATGAGCCTTTACATATTTATAGATGAGAGCTAAAGAGATAATCTAGGAAAATTATAACTACTTTGAATTATTCAACATTGGGGTCCAAATTTTTTGGAAGAATTCATTGTTGTTACATGTATTTACAATTTTACAAATGAAAAATCGCATGTAAATTGTCTTTGGCTTACTCAAGAGTCTTGAAAGCTAACTAAGGCATGATTAGCCTACTTCAACATTATTCATTAGGAAATCATCATGCTTCTTTAGGATCGCTTGTACTTCATCGTCATTTGGTTCTAAAGTATGTTTTAAGATGGTGAGGATTATTGGGATTGACCCCTTTGATGGTGTTGAATGCTTTTCGATGCCTTTCAGGAATTTTTTCAAATTATTCAGAGTAAACTGAAAAATTCATCATTTTTTCCATTGAAGCTATTGAGAAAGCTTTATCTTTAAATTCCTTTCAAACCATTGATGTATACTCTTGAATAACTAAAACATTGGGAAGAACTTTCTAGTTGTGTTTCAAAGCTTTCTTTCTTAGAGATAGACAAGAATTTGATCAAAACTGCTTAGGAAACTAGACACAAAAGATCAGTACGACATGTAAGAGTAGCTGCAAAAAAATTGTATTTTCCAATGTTTAGATCATAAAAATAAGGTTTTATGCACTGATGGGAAAATTTTGAGCAGCAACATATGCTTTGGGAATTCAAATATAAAGGTGGGAAATATTGATCTCTTGCATGGGGTATTACACTTAAGATGTAATGGCTCAAATTTTTTGAGATACTACATTTTCGATGTGAATTTGAGCTATTACATGGGTTTAGAGAGTTTGTATACAATTATGGTAGAAAATGAAGCAAATACGAGTGAATTAGCAAGTGGAATACAAGGAAGAAAACTTTCCTAGTGTTAGGAAAAATTTTGTGAAATGGGTGTGTGGTTGCTAAAAAATGGCACTACTACAAGTGAATGTGGATGCTTTGCAAAAAGTTGTGAAGTCATTAAATTTTAATGACAATGCAAAAAAATTTTTTTTTTGCAAAGTCATCATAAAATGGCAACTATGCAAATATCAAGGGGGTAGAACTTTTCTTTTTTACAAATTCATTGAAAAATATCGTCTTTTCTATTTGGAAGATCACTTTTGCATTTATTATCAGTTCAAGAAAAAACATACAAGTTGCAAGTTTTTATTCACTTGCATATTTAGCAATTTTTTTTTTACTATACAAGCATTACTTGGAACTCTTTAGCATTTGTATGTGCAAGTTTATTCAACGAGATTACAAAGAAGAAACATGAGTTGTTATAAGATCGAGGAAAGACCTAAACCATACAATAACCTTAGGACCTGAAAAAAATTGACAAAAACCTATGATAAAATGGTTTAGAACATAGGTAAGACCATTTCAGCAAATAAAAAAAAACCCTAACTTGTATACAAAGATTAATCTATTGTTTACGTGGGGATTTTTTTCTCATAATGCACAAAGCATTATAAATTGACATAAACCAAAACTCAAAGATTATGGGGTTTGAAAACCTCAAATTATCAATTTATATGATTGGTGGTATAATGTAATGGTAAACAAAATTCGGGGTTTTGACTCTAACTAGTTTGAAACAATCCAAAACATGAGGTCATAGGAAAACCCAGAGGTAAAATAGCGATGAAAACTTGAATAAACTTAGCTAAAACTAGGAATGATAAACTTGGAATCCACAAGTAATGAAGACAACAAACCTCAATGAACTTTGCAGGAGGAGAACAACAAATAGAAAAAAGAAATGAAGAAAAGAGTGGAATAAAACGGTTTAAAAATGACCCTAAAGACATTAAAATAATATTTAATTCACTCATGTGAAGCCAAAATTGTAGGAGCAGGTTTTTCTGACACTAGTACAAATTGGAGTTAAATAAATGACTTGCAAGGTCAGAAAAAAAAAAGTCCAAATTTATAAGTTTTAAGTTGCGCTTTGACTTGTAGTGTTGGGGAAACGCCCCAACTATCCAACAATTTTTATTCTTGCAATGTCAAGAAAAAACCCTGACCTTGGAAGTGTAAAAAAAATTTCAACTCTTGCAAATTTCATTTCACAACTTAGTAAAAAAGATGAATGTCAACAAACCAAAAAAGGAAAACATTCGAAAAGACATTTTGAGACCAAGGACCACACACAAAGGAAAATTGGGATTCACCTCATTTTACGTGCATAGAGTACATGGGAAAAATGAACAAGTTTCATAGGGGTTATCCCATGAACCAAGTGCTATTGGATTCAAGGATAACATTAACATAATATTCTATTAAAAATAGTAAATATAATTCAATGTACCTATTGTTGGAAGTGGAATTACTTTGAGAGGGGGGGTGAATCAGAGTAATGTATAAAAACCTTTTTCTTTGACTTGAAATGCGGATTTGAACTTTCTGACCTTGAACAAATGAGTGACTTGTAAATGCAATGTGAAAACTAAGTTTGGAATGATTGTTTTCCAATTAACCAAACATAACATGAATGCTTAACAACTCATATAAAAGCATGATATACATTGTTCATATAAAGCTGAATGAACAACCTTTACATGTTTTCTTTTACACAAGACACCACCTAACTTATGGAAGAATTTAACATTCATACAATGAACATGAACAATTGAACATTGATCTTAAAGACAACTTGAAACTGTGATAAAGTATCAGAGAATTGTATGAACCACTTTCACAAATGATTGAATGAGAGAATAAGCAAGATAAGAACAAATCACACAAAAGAGAAACACAGAGCTTTGATGAGTGGAAAACCCTCTTGGGGTAGAAAAACCACTCCAAATTCCTTACAGTCTTAATACCAAATTGATTACAATATTTTTTAGAGCACCAACTCAACACTGAAATTCTGAAGCACAAAGTCCACATTGAAATTCTGAAGCACCAACTCCTTTACATTGTTTCTCTCTACAAAATTTGCAAACTGTATGGACCTTAAAATTGCACTATTTTTGCAATCATAAAATATCTATAGAATAAAAATGATATTCAATAATTCCAATTACACAATGTACTGATTGCAACAGTACAATTAATAATCACTCTCACTCAAATCTGAATATGATCCTTTGTTTTAGAAAAACCAGAGACAACGCACAATAAAATCCTCTTTTATCACTTTTTCAAAACTTCAAATATAACTCTGTAAAAATCATTCAACAACACTATGTTCTCTTCTCCAAACCACCAAAGAAAATAATTTTTTCAAGTCATACATTTATACAATGTAGAATTTCTGCAAAAAACTTTCAAAACCCTCAAGTTTAGGGTTACAAAAATGTAAATGAAAAATATAGTTTAAACAAACTATCAATTATTTCCATAGCTATTTCCTTAATATTTGTTTCAAAAATAAATTCAAAGAACAAGATTCAAAATATTTTCAAACAACCAAAAGATTACATTTTTCACCTTTTTCACTTCGAAGAAACAAGAAGAATGTTTAGATATTATCTTTGTTATGGTGTTTCAAACTGCAAACAAAATCCCATAAAATCCTCTATTACCTCAGGTTCTAGCTCGTTGAGAGTCTACCAACCAACTCGCCACCCTTCATAATCTATCATGATTGAAAACCAATCTGGAATACCAGCTAGAACACTGTCAAGCTGTAACTGTAATCTCTTCATGGCGGCACAAGGGTTAATTATGTTTGCAAAATGAAACAAATCTTTTGTTTAGCCTATTTCTTCCTTCTCATCGAAACCAAAAAATAGAATGAATGTAATTTGAAATCCATAAAACATATCACAATCATTTTTGAATCCATGTATAATTGACACAATGATGCATTAAATGAGTTCAAAATCATAAGCCATGTGTATTTTCTAGGACATCGTGTCAATACAATCAAGATGCTCATTGAAACAATAATACTATCACTTCCATGTAAGCAAACCAAATGTAATACATATGCCGACAACTCAAGTCTTCAAATGACATGTATATTGACCATTGTACAATGTATAAGCCTGATAATACTTACCATGTCAACCCAAAGTGCTGCAAAATATGCACTCTTAAAACAAATAGTATGTGAAATAAAACCTAATATAATATTGAACCCATGTAAAATGTGAAGGCCCAAGTGTATTTCGAAATACACTTTGTATGAAGTGATATGGTAAGTCCAAGCAATACCATTGCTTATTTCCTTTTGTAAATAGATGCAATATATATATGTATTATTGAGTCAAAAATGAACTCCATGTAATGAAAATCTTATGCAACTATATACAATAGCCAACTCATGAATATAAATATGACTGTGTATCAATACCAAGGTTAGCATGAAATATAGCTTGAAAGAGCCTTGTGAGAAAGCAATATACCTCTTGTGAACTCAAGCCAAATACCATAGAACCATTTTATAAACATGTTACTAGCACCTATGAGTTCCAAAGTGAACAACCATATTGCCAATGGAATAATCTCAAAAACTTGTATGAGCAAGATAACCTTTATCTACACATAAAGCTCAACCTGATGAGTACCACAAGATATAACAAATTTTAATGTAAACCAATAATGCCAATGTAAAATGTCAATATCAATCACCAAGATGCCAAACCAAATCATAGTTTTGAAAGCAAGGACAAATAAGAAAAGTAAATTTCATCAAACTCCCTCTTTGTCCTTGATGGAAAAAACTTAGCCATTGGAACCAACCACTAAACCATCACTTTCTCCCCCTTTTTGTCACAAGGATGAAGAGTAACAAAGGATAATGGGAAATTACATGAATAAAAACAACTGAAGCCAACCAACACATATACATCAGAAAAATAACAGTCAAGAATCAAATCATTACTTTAGACATAAGAAAATAACTCTGTTGCATATAATTCCTTGTATTCACATGAGCAAACACAATAACTCTGGCAGACATAATACTGATAGCATGTAAATATCATAAAATCAAGTACTGTATGCACCAATTGCATAACTTGCAAATAACAACTCACTCTCAAGAGCGCAAAGGAATATCATTGGTAAGTACCCCAAAAATAAATACTACTACCATACATCAATGACAAGCTGAGAATGCATAGATCACCAAGATGTATTATAACCAATAACCAACCAAATTTTTTATCTTGTATTATGCAAGAAACCTCTCCCTATGATATAACACTATTCAAACAAAAACCATCTTTAGTAAAATAGATCAAAACTGGTATCCTAACTCCTTTCTGAGTACCACACTTGAACAATGATAGAGAGAATTCAACAAGTAGAAATGCAATTAACCAAGTTGTTTCAAATGTAGCCCTGATTAAACAACACCACACTATGCACATTATAAACATAAATTTTTGAAAATTATTAATAATATGAACATTGTAAACTAAATCTCATAAGATCATCATATCATGCCAAAACCAACTTCCTTTTGTATAGCAACAAATCACTATCAAGCATGAATCAAGGAAGCATATCAATAAATATTACCACACTGTCACCTATCATACCAATTATCTTGAACCATATCAACAAAATAATGATCAACTGTGTGAACCAACAAAGTATTATCACCTACAAGCTAAAGACCATGAACTTCCAAGTAACATCAAAGCACTGTTATACCAAAGCAACTATGCCATCTTCAAAGCATTGTCTTTTGTGAAAGTTGCACAATAGATAACAAAAAAAAAAACTGTCATCATGTATACTATGCTATCAACATACAAAAAGAACTGTCATAGATAGGAAATATACAAATAACTATTTATCATCTACATACTCACTATAAAAATACTAGTATTGCTACCATACCCTTGTAAACACCTTACATCTACAACAAACAAAAAATAATACCACTAGAAAACTGTGACTGATATCAATTAATTGCTTGCTTATTTATGACCTGTGTTCAAGCAACAAATGTTGCTTTCACTGATGTTGTCTTTTCTTAAGTAACCATCTCATGAAACCTGAAACAATTTGACTTTCCAATCTAAACATTAGACAACTGCAATCCAAACCATAATGCAATAAAAAAAAATGCACACAATACTATCCAGTGGAATATTCATAAATGAACTCTTAAGAAGAGCCAAATGCAACCATGTGTTGAACCAATGCTTAAGGAAACAAATGATGCAAATAGATAATGTCTCCCCTAAGATCACGCATAATTTTAAAAGCATTTAGACAAAACTGTTTCAAGAAGCCTTGAAACCCTATTCCACATAGCTTCATCCTCTTTATGAAGATAAAACAACTAAGTGTCGACTTTCCAAGCAACTACTATTAATTCTCAAGAAAAAATTTCTACATCTCGTTGCCATAATCAAGACAATGTTAACACACAATCCTTCATGTAATAAAAATTACAAACTATCCCAAAACAACAACTAAACTGCAAAGATTTAATTATAGTTTATACTTTTAGGGATATTAGATAAAAATTTAAAGCACACCCTACAATCACAAAGATTTATTAGTGAAAAGAAATAGGAGGAAGATCATAGAGACTCCTCCTCAACTAATCAAGCACTTTCACACTAGTCACTTCATATATATTTCCCTATGTCCTTGAACCAACAATAACTATTTCTCTTTATTTCCTTTTAATTTGACACCCACAATCATCAAAAAGAATACATAAATCCTGATCACATATTTTTGTCACATTTAATAGATTGTGTTTTAAACCTACTGCATAATAAACATTTGGCAAGAAAATGTTATCACCAAAAACCATTGTTCCTTTTGCCATAAGTTGTATGTAATCATCATTACCAAACCATACTAAACCAAAATCACCAAATTCAAGTTCAATAAAAATACTTTTGTCCCTTGTCATATGATGAGAACAACCACTATCTAAGATCCATGTATTTTCAACTTTAGCATGTAATTCAGTTTGACTAAAGATACCTTCTAGTTCTAAATTGCTCCTTTTAGGCATCCAAATCAACTTAACTTTGTTTTGCATATTTGTCTTGGAAAGACTATTTTTCTTCTTGTAGGAAGCTTTTCTATATCTACCATATTTAGCTTTTACATTTATATCTAGAAAATCACTTGAATCATTCATATAACCAAGACTTGACTTGTCTTCATAAGACCTTTCTTTATTCAAAAGATCTATAAAATTATCAAATTCCTTTCTTGTTGATTTTAGTTTCCAAGATACAACACTTTCCTTCCTTGAATTCCAATTGCATCCTTGTAATTGTAAGAATTTCAACTTGAAGTCTTAAGTCAGTAATT